>JAECUM010008178.1:0-104049 GCA_016617855.1 Megalonaias nervosa | reverse complement strand
TGTTGGTTGGTTGGTTGATTATATTTTACGGTGAACCAGCACTGTTAGGCTATTTAGCGCCATACAAAATGTTACATCTTTGATCACTTAAAAGTGGTAAAAGGTTTTGTATCAACCAGCGATACAAAACCAGTCAGTTGAAAGTAAAACAATAAAATGGTAAAGGTGATAAATAAATAAAGCTTCCTGATCAATGGGGAGTGTAAATGGTGTATGATAATGAAAACAGATGAAAGGTAATTAAAATTTAGGGACGGTATATATAGCACTTAAAACTGCTCAAGGTGATAGCATAAAAGTTACAGCTTATGATAAATGTTTACTTCCTTCAGGAAGTCTATAATACAAGTCATGCTCACTGTATCAAAGAGCTCCCTAATGTTATGCACATTGTAATACTGATCATGCGTAGGTTGGAGGTCGAAACACTCCAACATAAAGTGCTTAACGGTGAATGGTTCATTGCAAGAAATGCACTCTGGTGGGTCTTCTCATTTTAGTATGTGAGAGTGGGTTAAATAAGTATGACCAATTCGAATTCCTGCAATGACTACCTCCTCCCTACGGACAGCTCTGTAAGGAGTCCATTCTCCTAGGGTTGGCTTGATGGCATGAAGTTTGTTATTCACGGCATCATTCCATGATGCCTGCCATTTCTGATGTAAAGATTCTTTGATACTAGGTTTAAAATCAGTATACGGTATTTTAAAATCAGATGGTTCTAGTGATAGGGCCACTTTAGCAGCGCGGTCTGCTTTTTCATTACCTTTAATGCCAATATGGCTGGGTAACCAACAGTATACTATATTGTGGGAGGTACTCAGCTTAGTATGTTTCAGGAGAATATTGGCTAATAATGGGTTCTCCAGTTTTCTATTATGTAGTGACTGAAGTACTGATAGTGAGTCGGAGAAGATGATGCTGTTTAAAATACGTTTGTTTTCAATATAAGACTGAGCAAGATCTATTGCTCTGATTTCGGCTGAAAAAACTGAAGTACCATTTGGCAAGCAAACTTTTGTTGTGTGATGGACACTATGAATAAGAATGAAGCAATTGAGATCTCTCAAAGCCAGAAAGATACTAAATATTATGGAAATCATAATAATTAGAAATGGATAGCAAAGGAACAGGTCCACATATTTACCCTCCAGGCAGTCTCCAATACAATGCATGCACACCTATGAACATTGTGATCCCTCACTAAAGTGCTATTATGGATGGCAATAAAAGGTTCACAGAATTACATGTGAAACTGCTTTATTCAGGGCTATGACTGCTACTGTAATGGCAGACAGTACTATCTGTGACTGTTGACCAGGGTGGACATCTAAACCTGGCTCCCTCTGAAAAGACTTTTTTGGTGGACCACCAAGACAGTCTTCCCATGCCTGTGAAGGTTGATGGCAAAAGCTGTGTGGACAGCACATGATATCAGCTCAAGGTGCAGTAGGAACTGATGGCCATACACTACAACAAGGCTCTTCTCCAGATGTCTCTACATTGTCATGCAATTTGAATTAGACAGGCCCAGATTAGAGATAGAGGGTGACTGTGCAATTTTCCCTCATTTAAATCCAACTCACGTGTAAGTCATGACATTATTCGGCTTCCCCTACCAGACACCTTTAGGTCCTGTTGCGATGGATGAGAACCAAAGCAGCTGGAGTGGATACAAAGGACACACAGGAGGCTCAGGGCATAGGGTCACTTTTCACTGTACTGAAGAAATAACAGAACTTGGCAGCACCCTTGGTGACTGAGCAGCCCTTTTTAGGATCACACTGCTCACATCCATTGCATGCAGAAAGGAGCTACAAAAGATGCCTGAACTATTGACTGTTTCACCTATACCCTGGTCAGCTTACTACAGCTGACAGTGACCTTAGCAGTCAAAAACCTAAGACAAAGGTGATGCAACTCACCATCGGTGCCTGAAATATACGCACTCTAATGGACAGTACTCCAGCAGATAGACCAGACAGAAAAACAGCTCTAGTTGATAGAGAACTGGCCAGATTCGACATCCAGATAGCAGTTCTGGGTGAAACTCACCTTGCTGATGAAGGACAACTCACCAAAGTAGGAGTTGGCTACTTCTTCTGGTGTGGCTTGTGTAAAGAAGAACAATGTAAAACTGATGTTGGGTTTGCCATCATATCACAGCTAGTCAGCAAGTTCACATCTTCCAAAGGGTGTGAATAATGCACTAATGCAAACAAGACTCCCGCTGTCATCAGCAACTATGCACCCACCATGACCAACCCAGATGAGATCAAGGACAAATTTTACGAAGACCTGGAGACTCCTATTGCAAAAGTACCAGAGGCAGACAAGCTCATCATCCTTGCTGACTTCAATGCTAGAGTTGTCACAGATTATCAGACATGGCCAGGTGTCACTGGCAAAAATGGCTTTGGCAAATGAAACATTGGCCTTCTACTGATGGAATGTGCTTAACATGACTTCAAATCACCAATACAGTCTTCCACGTGCCAAACTGCAACAAGGCATCTTGTATGCATCACGCTTCAAGCAGAGGCAGGTAGGATGTCTGAGTGATAAAGGCCAATTGAAGTGCAGAATACTAGATCAACCACAGGCTCATGGTCTCTAAGCATAATAACAAGATTCAGCCTAGCAGATAACAAGGCAAAAAAGTGACCAAAAAGCTTAATGTCTCCAAATTGAAACTGGAAAATGTAAAATAGGTATTGGTCAAAGAAATGTGCAGTCAACTAGATAACAATTGATATAAATGTTAAGGAAAAGTGGGCATCCTTCTAATACTCTGTGTACTCAACTACATCCAAAATCTCAGCCCCATCACACCTAAACAATAAAATTGGTTTGATGAGAACAATGCTACCATAGAGAGACATCTGAATGAGAAACATTAGCTACAGAAGGCAACTTCAGAAGACAGTACTTCATCATCCACGAAGTCAACCTTCAGCAACATCAAGAGGACTGTCCAATGCAAACTCAGAGAGTTGCAAGACTCTTGGCTGAGCAGTAAGGCAGATGAAATTTAGCTCTACACCAAAAGGAATGACATGACAACTTTTGTGATGCTTTGATGACAATCTATGGGCAACAGTGATCAGGAACATCTCCAATATTGTGTACTGACAGCATCACACTGCTCAATGAGAAAGAAAAGATACTGCAGCATTACTTATTTTTGTGGGGCTCAATTTTCATGGTTTTGTAAAGAAAGAAATTTTCATGCTTACTTAAATTCATGGTTTTGCCTGTCTAAATTTGTATATTAGTAGGTATTTAATATCACAGTTTAACCTCTACAAATAAAGAATACAAAGATAAAGAGAATAAAACATGCCATGCAAACAGCTGGCACTTGAATGTTTCAAAGAATTCTACCACAAGTATTAGCACAAATCAAAGACCCGTCAAGATCAATCACTTACGCTGTATTTTCGTCCGAGTGCCCAACATCAAATGAAACCAACACCACCAAAGTATGAGAATACTAACTGAACTAAATGACAGTGGAATCACTCTTTAGTTTGTACCTGCCTCATATAAGACCGACTTCAACCACTTGACTTGAAAAATAAAGAGTACAAAGAAGAATACATTGTGTTTCATTAATTCATGCAATAGTTGTATTACTTTAAAAGGCTTGTTATCCTTTTGGGTTAAAAATGTATCGAACCAATCACGGGTTTTTCAGGAATATTTGCAGTTTTGAAGAACAGCTGTACTCAAATGAAGGATCCATTTGAATTACTATTAAATTTAATTTTCATATACCAGTATATTTTATTATACTTTCTTTCATTTTTATATTACTAGTGTTTGAATACCTTATGCTTTTTCTCATTTGTGTCTATCCTTACTTATCCCACATATCAATTTAATAAGGCAGTGAGTGGAAATTACAACTACAGTATATCATATCCATATGCATGCATTGGAACTATAAAATGCTTAATAATTCTTTTTCAAAGGGTTAAAATAAAACAAAGATGTACAAAAGCTAATACTACCAGATTACAGTATTGACACTGACTTAGCAAATGCTAGTAGTTTTGTTAATCTCTAAGAAAGAAACACAGTAAGAAAAAGGGTTGGGGTCGTCATCTTCATATGTGGCTAATTTTTCATTGGGCCTTTAAATTAGTGGTTCAGGGCAAGAACAAAAATTATGAAAATTGGTCTCCCATGAAAACTACTGATACTTCAATACTTCAAAGATGGGCAGAACACTTCAAGTGGAAATCAACATATCATTTGCTGACCCTCCAACACTGACTGAAACTGAGAAAGCAATTGACCTGCTGTCAAATTGCCAAGCACCTGGAGCAGATGCTATACCAGCAGAAGTCTACAAAGCCAGAGGCTTGCACATGGCATAGAAACTGACTGAACTCTCCCAGTCAATGTGGACTCTGGGAACTATACCACAGGAGTATAAGGATGCATTCATCGTCCACTTCTACAAAAAGAAAGGCAGCAGACAATCCTGTGACAACTATCAGGATTTCTCCTTGCTGTTAATAGCTGGCAAAATCCTTGACAGAATTCTGCTGAATTGCCTTGTGCATGATCAAGGGCTCCTGTCTGAGAGTCAGTGTTGATTCAGAAAAGGATGAGGGACAACAGACATGGTGTTTACAGCTCGTCAACTCCTGAAGATATGCCAGGAATATAACTACGACCTGTACATGACATTCATCAACCTGACAAAAGCCTGTGACACAGTCAGCAGTGGAGGCCTTTGGAAGATCATGCCAAAATTTGGTTGCCTGCAGAAATTCACTGTGATCATTCGGCAATTCCATGATGGCATGTTCACTCATGTCCTGGACAATGGCAAATCACCTGAACCATTTGCAGTCACCAACGGAGTCAAACAAGACTGTGTGTTTGCCCCAACCCTCTTCAGTATAATGTTCTCTGCCATGTTTGCTGATTCCTTCTGTGATTATGACACTGGGATTAGCATCAGATACCAAACTGATGGCAAACTCTTCAAAACAAGGAGTCTATGGGCAAGAAGTGACTGTGATCTCCTATTTGCTGATGACTGTTCCCTGAATGCCAAATTCGAGTCTAACACGGAATATAGTATAAACCATTTTTCTTCAGCTTGTGACAATTTCAGTCTCACTATCAGTATCAAGCAGACAGAGGTGATGCACCAACCAGCACCAGGAAATCCCAACAAAGAGCCCACCATCACAGTGAATAGCCAAACCCTCCTGGCAATGGACAAGTTCACCTATTTAGGCAGTATACTGTCACAAGCAGTCCACATCGATGATGAAACCAATGCCAAAATTGCAAAAGTAAGTATTATCTTTGGCAGACTACACACAAATGTTTGGACACACAAAGGCATCAGTCTCAAACAAAACTTAATGTCTTCAAAGCCACTGTGCTGCCCACATTGCTAGTCTACCTTCAAAACCTGGAAGGCAAACAGATGCCATACCAGGAAGCAGAACCATTTTCACATCGGTTGCCTGTGGAAATTGATACAGATAAGATGACAGGACAGGGTGCAGACAATGAAGTTCTCACATGACCAAGCATTCCAAGCATGTACACTCTGCTGATGAAATCACAGTTGAGGCTTGCAGACCACATAACCAAGATGTCAGAAGAGCAACAACCAAAGAAGATCTTCTATGGTAAGATGAAGAAGGGAAAATTCTCTCAGGGTGGTCAGAAGAAATGCTTCAAAGATTCCATGAAGTCACCCCTAAACCACCTGAACAGTGACCCAAAGTCTTGGGTAGATCTCACACAGAATCATTCCACCTGGTGCAGCTAGAGACTTTGAACTTCAAACAGAGAAGAATTACAGAGTCGGTGCAGTAGTGCAAGCAGCATCAATCTCAAGAACTACCGCCCAAGCAAATCCAAGTGGAATCTCTTGTCAAGTGTGCCACAGAAAGTTCAAAGCACAAACTGGCAGTCAGTGATGTCACAGTCATCTTTGAACTTCTGGGCAAAGAATAAGCCAAACTGTAATGTTTTATGAACATGGATTTCATGAGCATCATATCTCACTTTTTTCATCATCAATGGCTTGCATGAATTTTCACTTGCACAAATCTTTTGAGTTGATGCTGCAAATAACAGCACCACTGCTGACATCAACATTCGCTCATTGTCAAATTTGTCTCTAAAAAAGATGAGACAAAATCCCATATTACAACTGGGTATTTTTTATGCAAATTATAAAAATTATATAATAAGCCCAAAATTAAGTGAAATGGGATATTAAACAAATACACACCTTAATAAAAAAATATACTCAGCCAAAATGAAAAGGAAAATATTTAATTATTGTGCAGCTCCATGAAAATTTCAAGCATGTAAAAAATTTATGATTTTTCACCAGTGATATTGTCCAGTTGTGTCTACTTACAGCTATACAAAGACGTGTAAGAACAATCTTTGGTCCCTGGGCAAAGTGTACAATCTTCTCCAACAGTTGGGTACGTAAAGCATCGTAATGATCCAATGGAATCTCATTCCTGGAATTTAAAAATTCAGAACAATTAAATACACTTCCATTAAACTGGTTTGAAACAATTTGTTACTGTGGATTAAATTAGTTTCATGATCTGAATCTGTTTTAGTGCAGGAGGCTTTGTAAAAAGTGCCCAGTGCTTGGGGTGTCCTTTTCCTAAATGGAGGAACAAATTTAACTGGGCCTTGAAATTTGTAGTTTAAAGCAATCCTGGACTCCACTAAAATTGATGTGTCATGAGTATAAGTGAATTAATAGTATATGCTGCTGTATTTGCAAAGAAACATTGACAGAATAACCTTCATAATGCAAGCATTCTCATTATTCAACATTTGGCAGTAATACTGTCACATTTTTTATGGGCTTGTGCTCTGATACATAAGGCATCTGATTAATTAACTATGATTAATATTGTCGGTTTTTTTTTCCAGTCATCAAAATTGTAGCTTACCTAAATTGTTTTACAAATGCAGAGTAAAGTGGTAAACAGAACTACAACTGTAAACAGTCTGGGATAGAAAATATTTGAAAATCTATGGTTGCCACTGAGCAACTAGCTCTGTAAACTGGCTGCCAGCAGATTTTTTGGTTGACTAGTAAATTACTGCAATTGGCTAAAGATTTATGTAATGAAACTTATTCACAACTTTTCAGCACATGACAATATTTTATATGGTGGCCAGTATATTTAAAAGAGGAAGAACATGGAAAAATCCCGGAAAAAGCCACCGACCCACAAGAAGCTACTGGCAAGCATTCTCACATGATACCCACAAGAGATTCGAGCCCACTGGAACATAGGTGAGATGTCAGCGATCTCTAAAGGTAAGTGCCACTCAGACTCTGTGCAAGTGTGTGCGTGTGTATCTCTGTGTGCATGCACCCACACAAACACACACTGAAACTCCTCTAAATTTAAACCTCATTATACAGAAATCCCTCAAGACCAAATCTTTTCTAGTCCCAAATTTTTCCATATATAATATCATCATTTTTTCCTTGTAACCCTTAACTATGAATACCAAACAAATTTAGATTCCAAATTCTAATTTTTTACTTAAGAAAACCCATAAAACTGACACTCAATTCATACTTGAAAATAAATTTTAGCTGCTAAATTCTTACACACACAAGAACAGACCAGGTAATATGAATAGTAAGTAGTGTAGTGGGCTTATCTGTGAGGCAAAGACCTGGAAAATGTCCCAAGGGCACACAAGGTTAAAACAATGTTTGACATGCATGCTGGCACATTAGGGCTTACATGAGGCTAAGCTGAAGTCTTTGCACCATACAAAACAGCAAGCTTTTAATGTGTATTATTAATAACCAAATGCCCAATGGTAAACTATATAAGAGAGACTGTTTATCTACTTATTATCTAATTGTGATTGATGCTATTTATTGGAATACATGATCAACAGAGCATAGTTTGCTTGCTGTTTTGAATTAAATATTAGGGCTTTATTAATCTGGCAATTAATCTGGCATGTGGCCTCACTTCTAATGCTTTGCCAACTGAGGTTGATGAAACATTATCTAAAAGTGAGATTTACTCAGTCACATACCTTAAAGTTTAGATCTTAAACAGAAATTAAAAAACTCTGCCACTGTTAAGATGAGTGTTATATGGCTATGGCACAAGAAAGATTTATCAACATGAGCCACATTAATTAAAGAAAGATGTAAGAAAAAAACAGATGCTCCATACCTTCCTCAAGCTAAGCTTTTGAACGATGAACATTATGAACTATACGGAGTATTGAAACATTGAAGACTATAAATTCATAATTCAAACAGACTTGTAGTCAAGTTATATAGTATCTCATTCCTCAGAGGTTTCTTGTGACAAAAACTCTATTTCTGTGTGGAACATCTGTTTGTATTTATGTGACAGAATGTGAAATTGTAAGTAATGTATATTGTTCAGCCGAGTTTTGGTTCATGGTTCACAAAAATAGCCACATGACTTTTTATTTTCAATGGCTTCTCCCAGTAGCCAATTGTCTTTTGATCCTGGCATTACATGTGGATTAGCGTTACTTCTTACCAACACATGTGGATTAGCGTTACTTCTTACCAACACATGTGGATTAGCGTTACTTCTTACCAACAGAAATCATCCAACTCCCAAGTATGGAATTATATGGAGATAATCTGCGCACCATGCTAATGACAGTCACTGGAAACAATATACAATTCCATTATAATTTTTGACAAGCTCAATTTTTTTTTTAAACTGGTTTGCCCAACCAGGCTTTCACATTGGGAAAAATGGTTGCATCACATTAAATTTTGTTTGTCCTGCACAATGGAATTGTCTAACCCTTATAGTAAATGGGGACAGAAGAGGCAAGATCATTTGGAAATGAACAAGCTAACAGCAGTTTAAGAAAACATAAAAAAATAAAAATACCCTTTGATGTATAAAACTAAAACTGGAAGCCATCACAAATATCTATACAATTTTATGTAATTTTCATAGCCCCATCATCTAAATCCAATCTTGGATCTGCATAATGGATCCAAAGCGTTTATTATACTTTATTCACCAAATGAAATAAACCAAATGTATTCCCTTCAAATAAATGTAGAAAGAGTTCTAGCCAAAAGCAAGAGTCAACAGCACCTATGAAAATGTGACTGTGACCTCTCAACTCCACCAACCTTTTGAAGCTCTATCATGGATCCTAAAATTGCATTGTCACCTATTAACCTCTGTGAAACAAATATGATCACCTTGTTTCAATCAGTGTAGACAGAGTTCATATTATAAGGAGACCAAACAACGAAAAGAAGGACATCACTCATCACAATATATCCACACAATTATCTATATCATGGGTCAGTAACCTATTTTACATAGCGTGCCACTTCTTTCCGTATTAATTATAAAATGAACGAGTGCATGCCACCAGTAAGAGAGTAACACTGTTAAAATCAAGATTTTTGGCTGCCCTTCACGTGCCACACAAAACCTCTTGATATGCCACCTTATGGCATGTGTGCAGTAGGTTGCCGACCCCTGATCTATATCATCAGTGACTGACAGAGATTTTGGGAAGCATTTAATTCACCTCCCAGACCATTACAATGTTGGCACTCTAGTGATCTAAAGCTGTGTATCTTATGGACCCTTAAGGACTTGTGCACATATTACCTAACAGGTAAATGAAGAAGATAATATTATCAATACAGATTCTGATAATCCTCATAGCAGTCAAATAATTTCTGAACACTGTGACAAGATTTACTGAATACAAAATCTTAATAAAAATTTTTTTACAAGTTATTGTCATTCAGTTTTATTGATCTACCTTAAATACAATGACTGCCTAATGAGTTGTTACCCCCAGCCCCCAACTTGTTCCCCATATTCTGTCCATCTGGACCCCCAATCTCAAAGACTGAAAGTCCAGGACTCTCAATTTAAGAGACATAAAAATAACATGCCTGTGGAATAAAAGGTACTCACCAATATTTAGAAATCTTTACATGCAGACAGCTTGCACCAAAAAATTGCACCTGTACGTCCTGAAGGTAAATGTAAATACATATATTCAGAACTTGATGCTTATGAAAAGTTCATTTAGAGACCATGAACAGATCATTCTACACATTATACATATCAGTGGTGAGGCAGAAAATCAAAGGAAAGAAAAGGAGAGTATTTCTGTAATTATCCCTGTCCATGAGTCTCAACAGAAATAACTCAAGAACTACTTGATGGAATTCAGTACAAGTGTTTTGTTTCTGCTCTAATATTATTGACACTGAAACAAGGAAATTTTTTAATTCTTTTTCATCAAGAAAGCAAATTTTATAGCGTATTGTTTCTCCAACAATACTTTCCCAATCACATTAACTTGAAAATTCATCTTTTCTAGCTACATAAAACAGAAGGCAATAACTCTTACCCATATCCCTCCCCCTCTGCCACCATTAATTGTCACCAGTTTGTAAGCCGAGTGAACTACCAATGAGAATGCCCTCATATTCAAGTAACATGACCAGGAAAGTATTCTCAGCGAAACATAATTTACTATAAAATTTGCTTTCTCCTTCAATACATTCCTTGATTACATTCACATTAGGGGAATAGGTAATAGGTGGAGGGAATGCTGAGCATCCTACCTATACCTCAAGTATCCTTCAAGGGAAGAAATACTGGATTTCCTATGTTAATGATAACCCATTCTCCTGCTTAAAGCAACACAGCCTATGGTAATGTGACCTGTGACTGCTCTATCAGGTTAAGATGATGATTATTCAGTTTCAAATCCAGCAAAGCCAAGACACTGTGTTGGTTTAATAAGGTCTGGTGGTTCTCTGGACTGCAGACACTGGACCCACCAGATTCAGATTTTGATTCTGCAAAGCTAAATCCCTGCGACAAATACTTGAGAAGGCTGACTCTCAACAGCTTCTGTGATGTCTCAGATCAAAACATTTTGTTCAAACATGAGGCTCAGAGGTAACACTTTCTTTTCAAGAGTGGAAATCCTCATGAGACAACTTTTGAGATGTTAGAGTACGCCAGTGTAAAAACAACTTAAGAAGATAGGGAGATCATATCCTGCTTTCCCACCTTCACAGGAAAAGTTGTTTGGGGTTGCCTTGACTTGTCTCTGTGCCCTTCAAGTAGTGCTTGAGGGTGCTGAAAGGCTTTTGCATGACTGCTGCTCTTGACTTATCTATAGACTAGAGCAGGGGTCTCAAACTCAAACCAGCCTGAAGGCCGCATGAGGGCATTCTCGATGGCCCAAGGGCTGCACCATCTTTGTTATCTCTCATGACACCTTGTGATGCCAATCATTTTGTGGGCCACAGGATACAGTTTGGCAGGCAGTGTAATTGAGCCCCCTGGACTATAGGAACCATATGATGACTCTCTTATTGCCCACTTATAGTAACCAGCTCTTGGCCATGAAACCTGGTTGTGTCATAAGGATCACTGAACCATTCAATCTTAACTAAACATAGTTCAAGTTGACTATATGGGCATGTAACTCACTCACCCTGCAAGCAGGAAACAGGTTCTGTATAACAGCTTCAGCAAGACCCTGAATAATTTCTCTGAGCTAAGCCATGTTAGGACCCAGGACATATTTCAATCCGAAAACAGGCTGAGAGGTTTATGGTATATTCAAATCAAAATTGACTAGTAAATCTTATAAATCTTTATCATGACCAATAGCTCCTATACCATGGTGCCAGAACGTGTCAGATGTCAAGGAACAGTAGCCTTCGCCAGTAATTGGTGCGAACATTTTCTCTTCATCGAGCCATAGGAAAAAGTCAAAGTAGAAAATGGTCTGGGCAGGGGTGAAACACCTGTGACCCTGGTCATTTGAGAAGATTCAGGCTGGTTGTTTCTGGGTAGGTTTATCACTAGCTCAGGCTGATCACTGATCCAGGACTTGTCCAATCTGAGACGGGTTATCAAAACTATCTTGCAATTCTGGCCCCATATTTTCTGTATTAAATTCAGTACTAAGACCAAGGGATGGGGGTAAACAAAGACCCATAACCCCTACCAACTTACTGACAGTGGATCCATGCCCCTGGTCTCCATTTGCTGCTGACCATATAGAAGCCCAGCAGCATGTGAGCTCCCCAACTGTACATACCAGCATCTGTACAAAACCCTCACTTCCTCTTGGGGTTTCTCAAGAGGAATTCCTGTCATCAACCAAGCAAAGCTGCACCACCGACACAGAAATGATCATTCAGTATTTGTTCATTATATCCACTTTCTTATCGACCAGACTAAAAAAGGAGCGCACTGAGCCAGCAAGATTATTTGCAAGGGACACATATAAAAGCAGCCTAGTGGGATCTGATCAACTACAACATTGAGTTACATGAAGAGGTGCAAGAAATCTCTCAATGAAACCCATGTCCTGTTGGAAACAGACTCTACACTTTGACTATCTGTAAGATGTTAACATGAGATTGATTATAAATTCCATACTCAGGTGGACAAAACAAGGAGATGGTGAAGGTTGGATTTTTCTCAGTTCACTAGAAAACCCAGATGTTTCAAAAGGGATATAAAATCATTTCTACCCCTGAGTAGGACAGCACTTATCATATGTTTTTGGAGATATTCCAGATATGTCACCATTGTCCTACAAGATGTTGACCAGAACACTGTGATAAATGCAATCCATAATTTTGGTGAAGAACCAGGGGCTGATATTTTGAAAACTGGGAAGGACCTGAAACTTGGTAAAACTTTTGGAATACCGAGTGAACAGGGCATGAAAGTAGGCAGCTGTGAGATTGACACTGATTGCATACTCATCTCTCCTAGACTGATTCAGTTGTTGTCTGCTGGCATAAGGCTGAGATCTGAACAGCCCTTGGGGTGTAAAAGATCCCTTTTGATTGGCTCACCAGTCATCCCTCTGTTGTGTCAGGGACAGTGGGATCCCACATAAGTAGTGTTGGATGGATGATTTTTCTGCCAGTCAGAAAATTGCCAATGAGGCCAGATCCATCATCCACAATCTGGCAGCGTCTCAAAAGAGCTTTGATGTGGCAAGAAATACATTCTTATCCACCTTATAAAATGGTGGAGCAGACATGTTAACCGCCTTTACATTCTTATCCAATGCCAAGAGTTCAGTATGGTAGGCAGTGGAATGTGTCCTGTACTAGCACAATGAAAACGTGGCTGGTACCTGGCTTTCTGAAGAAAAAAAGGTGTAACATTCCCTGAGTCACATATGTTCGGGCAGCCCTACATTAATCTTCTGAAGTTTTGCTGACTGAGGAAGCAGCTGAAAAGATGGAGACTCTTCCACATCAACTTTATAGTCAAGCATGGTAGTGGGCAGAAGGGCATTCCAAAGCCTGCAACACCCAGTACATCTTAATGGCATCCTTAAAACTAAACTCTGTCCTCTCCATGGTCAGATTAGAACAGGGCTGTTACTTGGAACTATTTTCACATGCACTGTGTGAACACTCTTGGCCCTTGTCTGGTTCTTTTTTAGGATAAGCCATGCCCTGAGGTGGTGGTGGTTGTTGTTGTGAAGTTTAACACTATTTTCAGCTACAATAGGCTATACATGGCAGCCAGTATAACTGGTGGAAAAGAACCCTGGAAAACCCCAGTAAGAACCATTGACCCACGGGAAGCAACTGGCAAGCTTTCTCATGTACCTACACTGTCTGAGCCCAAGATTTGAACCCACACAGACAGGTGAGATGGCAGTGATCTGTAACAGTGAGAACTTTAAACCACTCAGCCACCCAGGTATCCCCCATGCCCTGAGGTAACAATGACACAATGCCATCATCCCTAAATAAACCACTGCCATTATTCTGAGGGTAAGCAGTGACAAAAGGGAAAGCAGGCTCTGCCTGGAGATTTTGTTAAACCTGGGCAAATGGCTGGTTAGCCAGAAAATGGTTGGTCTGAATGCTGGATATGTGGAAGCCAGCCTGATTGGTTTTGGTACAGGTCATGTCTGAAGCATTGCTGGAGTGACAGATTTTCTGCTACCATCCCCATCCCAATCTGCATGTGTAACCGTCAGCTTGGTTATATAAACAGACAGATCTTTCATAAAGATTCCCATCATATATATATATATATATATATATATATATATATATATATATATATATACACATACATACATACATACATACATACATACATACACACACACAAAACCGTAAGTCAGCTAACCAGTCAGATCTATCACTAAGATCCCTATAATCAAGTCCAGGTTCTGATATCTGGGTTGGCTGGATGGCTTATTTGGTTCCAGACAGTTAGATGGTACTACATTCTGGATCCACTGAATCCAAAACATACCCCATGTACCTGATCTTATAGGCCCATTGGTCAAGTTCAGACTTTGGGGGAATGGGGGGGGGGGTGGGCCTTACACCCAATGGGCTGCCTAAAACTGGGGGAACAATCTCCCATTGTATCCAAATTAACTGCAGGAGCCAAAGATGGAAAGAGAGGTAAAATTTGGTCTGAAGTCAGGATTTGTGTCACCCTATCCTGCACCAGCTCATGCATATGTTGATTCTATATTCATATGAATACTCAGTACATCCATACTGATCCTGTGTGCTTTTCTCCTCTTCTCTTTGCTTTTTACTGATTCTTGCTGTATGGCCAACCAGGTCTCCTCTGACCACAAACTGCATATGCTGCATGGGGAAGATGAGGTACATTTGGTACATGCCAGACAGAACTCACGCATGTCTTCTCTTGCTTTGAACTTCTTGCGCTTACTGCATCTAGAAGACATGTTTTTCAAATGAAAAAATAACAGAAGCCACAGACAGATCAACATATTAGTGTGTTAATAATTTGCTAAATAACACCCATTATAAACAGAGTGCATGAACTAAACACAGTGTGCACTAACACTTGAAAGTCAACATACACCAATGATGTGTGTTGTATTCAAGCAGTTTAAAATTATCAAGTCAAAGAAAGTGATAAATCTCACTGAATATCTGCCAAATTCAAAACGTAATGTATACGTTTATGAATCAATATTAATCCAAATAAATCAAAATCTCAAATGCATGCATGAATTTCACATAAAAAGATTTGGACTTAACATGATGCTTTTTCTGTACTATGTTGTGAACGGAAGCGAAGCTTAAAAACTGGCAAAACCTAGTGGTGGCATGGAGAGATAATAGAAAAGAGTTATTGCCCTCTGTCCATATGACAGAAAAGACAAATTTTCATCATTCATTAGGGCTGGATTCAGCTGGTAGCAGGCTTATATTCCTATTGTTAATGTGACTTGGAATGCAATGAAAACCCAACAGGAGAAACACCCATAGTACATGCAATTCAGGGGACAATGAAGTTGCCTCCCCATAGATGAGAAATGTATCCAGAAGAGATGATAACCCCACCCATATGGTGTATTTTTAAATCATCTTTTCTGAGAATGCAATACAAAATTTCCATGTCAAACAGGATGATAAAGCCGCCACTTATTCACAGATTTCTGTAGAAATACAACCTGACTTAAGATTTGTCAATATGGTTTCAATCCATTATGTTATTAAAATATTACCAAGCAGAAACAGAATTCAGGATACAATGGCAAACTTCTACCTTATATACTTGCTTATAAGTTAAGTCAAACTGCAAACTGCACAGACCCAGATCTGCCATCGCATAATGTGCTGGCAGATCTGGTTCTGTGAGGTTTGTTAGGAGAAATCAGTGGAACATAGAAACTGCGCTGCAGTCATATATTATGCTACAGCAGATGAGGATCTTTGCTGTTTGCAGTTTGCCGCAATTTATAAGCAAGTATATATGGCAAGTCAAACAAGGTTCATATTCAATAAAAATCTGACATAAGTAGGTCAGAATTAAAACTGATCTGTGGGGTTTTTTTCGGAATGAAGTCTAAAATCAAATCCATGAAGTCCTTCAAAATTTTGCTGGGTGGAAACATTATTCATCATGTAAGGGGAAAGCTCTCTAAGAAGAAAAAAAGATTGGAACTCTGTCAAATTTGACACAAATAAAAAAAATTATGTATAGTAAGAAGCCTCATACTAAATTTGGACTTGATCTACATCAAAAGCCACCAAGCAGAAACTGAATTTATAATGCAAGTGCAAAACTTTCTGTGGAAAACAAGTACCATAACTCACTAAAATTTTGACATGTAGAAGTAGTTTTAAAATAAGGTCTGACTTGGGGACTCTTATTATAATGCCTGATACCAAATCTGATTTAAATTCAAAAGTTATCGAGCAGAAATGAAATTTGTGAGGGACACTTTTTGCCCCCCTCCACAGAATATGGCATCAACATAAAAACTGAAAATCCATTACTTATTTCTGTGGAGTATGTAGCTCAACATAAAAGTATTCTTAACCAGTAATGTGACCCAGCAGTTCAGGTTTGCATCCAGAAACACCTTTCTAATTGCATTTGATTTTAATAAGAACATGGTGCCAAAAAAAGAAAACTTTTCTTACAAAATCAAAGATAACACACACACAAATTCTGACCACCCCCTCAACCCCCACCCCCAAGAAAATGTATTTTGGGGAAATACAATTGTTACAACAAAACAGTTCTTAATTATAAATGGCGGAGTGTATTCACCATATATCATTAATTAAAGAAAGACTTTCTGTACCTTTCCTGGGGCCAGAAGGTCCCAACTGAAAGTCCATGCTTGTGGTGATACCTGAGCCACAGTCAGCCACACGTGGACCTCATGGTGAACGCAGGCATTGCAATAAAAATCACACACTGCCTGAAATAAACATTTATTTTTCATTAGTTTACATTCAGATGGATGTATGAAGAGAAATATATGTACAACCAATAAATGTTTTCTCTCAAGACTGGTGTGTCAACCATAGCAGTAATCTTTCAAAAATCAGGCTGCAACTGCTCCGGTGGCTGAAGTGGTTAGAACGTCCGTCTTGGTTGCGGGAGGTCATGGGTTCGAATCCCAGCTGAGTCATGCCAAAAACATATAAAAATAATACTAGCTGCTGCCTTGCTTGGCACTCAGCATTGAGAGGTTAGTGTTAGGACTGGTCAGCCTGGTGTAGGATAATGTGACAGGGTGGGACATAATGTTAATCACAGATTATTACTATGCAAATTTGAAATACAAATAAAAACATTGTCTACTACAGTATAATTTATGCAACCAGGTAATTTTACACTTATAACAAGAATAAAAAATCATTTTAAAGTATGTTTGTGTGTGTGATATTTCAATTTTTAGTGTAGCTTTAACAATTTTAGTCATATCGCTACAATGTTTGCAGCATGGTAGTTTAAAGTGATGTGTAGCACTTCAGCATCATGCCACATACATGAAGCATAATGTCCCACTCATGCACATTATCCTGACACCAGGCTGACCAGTCCTAACAGTAACATCTTAATGCTGAACATCAAGTGAGACAGCTGCCAGTACAATTTTTATAAGTCTATGGTATGACACAGCCAAGGTTCGAACTTGCAACTTCCCACATCCAAGGCAGATGATCTAACCTTTCAGACCACCAGAGCAATCTCAAATCATTTTTAATAAACATATCACTGAAAATGACACATATTTTTTGCCAAATACTGAATATTTGTTGGAGGCTAACATGTCATTATGTGACGTGATTAGATTGCTGTAGCAATCTTTCATTTCGCACAAGGTCAACTGTGTCAATACAGGTATACCTTAAATCATCTTGTATTCAAATTTGTCAGCTGCTAGTTATGTGACCCCCCCACCAAAAAAAAACCAAAATAAATAACATATTAGAAAAAAGATATCAAGATATCAGTGAATGAATATACTCAAGATTATCCAAAAAACAAAGCATCTGCATCTAAACAAATAATGTATGTCCAATAACTAGCATAATTAACCAATCATATCATTTTTTTAAACATGAAAAACAGCAGAACATAAAATTCTTTCCATACAAGTTATTGTTGATGTAAATCAATGTGACAAGAAAAAAAATTCTAGACAGAACTAATAGTGGGTTACTGGGTGGTTTGTTTCTGTTTATTAGCACAAACTACTTGCTCATATGCAAACTGAACAGATGCTGGAAATCATTTTTCAAAAGTATGTTTCTTCAAGGATACTTATCCAATCATAATACCTTAGGAGAACTACTACTACCTCACAAATCCAGCTCTCCCAGATAATACATTTAGCTACAATAAGCTAAAAGTGATTTGCCCACCTAGGTTGCGGCCAGCAGATTGATCTCCCCTTGGTATAGGGATTGGCGCCAAATCCTATTAATATCTCAGTTACAACTGGAGCTTAAGGCACCCTCTGTAAGTGGATGTAACTGCAGGGAGGCTGGGAGGGTGTATGTGTATTATGATTGGTTAAGTATTCTCAAAGAAACGTGTTTTACTAGAAAAAAACGTTTTCTTCTTTAAATACATTACCCAATCATAAAACCTTAGGAGAATACGTAAGAGGTGGAGGGAAATACATCCCCTTACCCTGGAGAGACCATCTTCTAGATAACCTGACTGGAAAAGACTCCATCTGTCAGGGAGCAGCTTCAAAAGGGAAAAATTTCCCTCCCACACATCCAGCTGAAGTCATGAAGCTGCATCTGTATAAAGCTGTCGAACAATCTGGCCACAGGTAAATGTTTCTCCAGATCAACTTGAGCCATTTAGGATGAGAGACCTCTGATAAGAACTGCCTATGTTGATATATCATCCTTCCTCTGTTTGAAGTTAAAATGAGGCATGATCTCCATCAATTACAACAGCTTGATATTCCTGAAATACTTCTTCAGAGCTCGCACTGGGCTTTGTCAATGACCTTGAGAGGAAGTTTCCTTACAGACAGGAAATATTACAAATATCGAATTCCTCATGAATGGAAGCCTGTTCTTGGTAATGAAAGCATGGGTTTCATGAGCAATATTGATCCATTGTGGAGGATCTGCAAGTAGACGGGTCCACCAAATAAGAAATGTATCGTTGATTTTGTCTGTCGACTGCAAAAGTTTTGAGGAAGCAGGACTTATAAAAAAGGTGAAATAAGTAAGCTCTTGAGAGCAGTCTGAATGGTGTCTCGTTCCACCAGGTTAATACCCATGATAACTTCCTCTTGGGCAAAAGTCCAATTTCATTGGCCAGGTGAAATCCAAATGAATAAAAGATCAGATAGGTCTTTGGTTTGTTCGATATATTCTCTTCCATGATAGCACAGAATGCCAGTGATTATGGAATGGTAGGTTTAATATTGGTGCTAACTGTTCCTCATCGAAGCGTCATAGGAAGTTGCTATTAAGGTATGAGTCCTACATTTGTATAAAGTGCACTGTGTAATCACTGAGATTATATTCCATTGGCTTCGTATGAATAGCCATCTCACTTGAGGATACTCCACAACCTGTTGTGAAAACTCTTTGTTCTTACAGGCATATCATAAGATCCCAGCGTGCAGGTTCAGTAATTCTGGGTTGGGGTGAAATACCTTCCATTGTGGTTTCTTAATTCTGATGAGGGAATATCTCAATTCTGGTGATTCTGTTGCAACTGATGAGGATGGACCAATATTTCCCATTGAGTGTAGTAATCAGGATGAGGAGACAATCAGATTTGCTTATTCCTGTATCCCTTCTGGATCAGGTGATGATAAAGTGTATGCATTCGGCCATTCCAATCAATAAAAAGAGCATTGATTATTCAGGCCTTTTGTGTACTGATGAGACAAAGGTTGAGGTTTTGTCATTCAACCTTGTCACCAATAGGTCAATCCTGTTGACCATCCACTGCTAAGAACTGAGGGATGAAGAGACCATTCCATTTGTATTATTTCCTTCTTGCAGAACCATGAGTCTGCCCATATATTAGACAGCTTAGTAAATGTATACTTAAACATGGATTGTTGATGAAGACACCACTTTTTGAAAACCCCAAACAAGAATACAAAGGTCTGAGAACTTCTGCTTTGCTGTTTGAGATGAGTCACCATGGTGAAGTTATTGGAAAGAAAGAGAATTCCATTCCCACATAAGTTCTCCAGCCACTAATGAAAAACTTTCAAAACAATTACCATGTCAATGATCTTGATATGTAAATAATGATCTTGAATGAGCCATGCTCTTAAGATAGTCCAGAATGGTAAGAGACTAGCTCTCTCAACCCTCTGTGTTCGCATCTGTAGCAATCATGATTGCCGGAGATTGTGCTTGCAGAGGTATTGACAATGCGAGCCCAAAATGATTTTCCTGCCTTCCAGATGCAACTTCATATTGTTGCAGATTGTGAGAGCTGGCCTAATGGTAACAGGTTAGGTATCCACTTGGATGACATGATCATTGTTATGGGAGCCCAACAATGCAACCAGGGACTAAGACATCTGCTACTGCATTGAGCAAAATTTGGCTGGCAAAGAAATTCTCTAGCAGATAGAAATAAGCATGGAACCTACCATTGCATGAATTCAATTTTTGTTCCTGTGGGACATGTTCTTTTAACTTGAACATTGATTCCAGACCTAGTCAACTGAATCTCAAAAGGGTATAGGGTTGGAGATGTTCTTGTTGACAAGGAAATTGCATAGTCTCCACAATGGATGGTATTAGGACCCATGCTTGCATTCCATTGCAAAACCAAGAGCATAAAAGAGTTGACTGAATGTATTTAGGTTGAGGACCAGCTGATGAGTGCTGCATTGTGGCTGAAAACTCTGGCCAAAGGCTTAGTAGGGGCGCTGAATGTGATACTGAGTCCCCAGGAAACTTGTTAGTCCCAATGACATCATGTAAATCTTTTCCATTAGCCATAAAAGATTGAAGCCTTCTCCCTCCCAGGATCTGTGATAAATGTTGGAAGGGGGGCCTGTATGAAAGTCACTGAGATAGGCATGGTCTTGCAGAATGCTGGTGAAAGCAATCAACCTCCCTCTGACTCTTCCACTTAGTTGTCAGATTGTTTCCCAGTGGTATACGCTCTATGGAAATCAGTGTAACCTTGTTGGTTGCCTTGCAAATCACTCTGCTAGTTGAGACAGAGAGATTGTGGCATGCTGTGAATTCCATCAACCTGATCATTAAGGAGAAGAACAGATGATGAAGGTTGCAAACATACCTATGGCCACAAGTGGCCTTTACAGTGGAGGTAGTGAGCACTGCATCTTTATTCCAAATGTTTTAAGGTTATAATGGCTATTATGGCTATAGCATGTTTTGTCTCTGTTATTAAGTGGACCATCCAATGAATATGCCCCGCTTGTTCCATTGACGATTATTATTATTATTATTATTATCATGTGCAATGTGTGCTCAGCCATTTAACAGCCATCATCAGCAACATGCAGTGCTTGCAGTCCACCGGGGAACTTTGTCAATGGACAGCTGTTCACAATGTGTGACATGGTCTGAAGAGCTCCACAGCAACAGGAAGAGTTAGCGGCCTGGCCCCATCGGACAAGGTTGACTGCACAACAACCCTGTCCTGTCCGAAAGCGGTTCAGTGTGATCCACAGATGATGTGGAAGGTTGAAGCCAGGAGGGCAGACAGATGGCTCAGCTATGAGGAAGTAGTTTACAACATCTGTTAAAGACCACTCACCGCTCCATGTACTGGCAGCCATGATAAAGGAGTAGGATGTAGTGTTTCAGAGATTATGCGCATTGTTGTGTTGAGCTGGACATCAATTAACTTAGTATGGGATGATCGAGACCAGACAGGAGTGCAATATTTGGCTGTCAAATAACAGAGGGCCAGTGCTGATGTCTTGAGTGTCTGAGCACTAGCACACCAGGTTGAGCCAGCCAGTTTGCGGAGTTGGTTGTTTTGAGTGACAAGTTTTGCTGCAATTTTCTTCAGGTGGTTGTAGAATGTCAGTGATCTGTCCAGAGTCACATCAAGGTATGTTGGTGTCAAGTTCTGTTTTATTTGGTGCCCACTGTGGAGGATGCAAAGCTCACAGTTCGCATTTGCATTGTTAAGATGGAAAACGCTGGAGACTGTCTTTGTTGTGCTTGGGTGTAGATGCCATTTCTTTAAGAAGTCCATAATACCCTCCAGGTCCTTGTTCAGTACCCCTCAAGCTCAGCAAATGAGCGACTTTGGGTCCCAATAGCAATGTCATCTGCATACATGAACTTGCATGACAGTGTTACAGGTAAGTCATTGATATAGACATTGAACAAACTTGGCGAAAGAACAGACCCTTACGGAAGTCCATTAGTCTGATGCCTCCACGAGCTGCTGCTCTCTCTAATGTGCACTCTGAAGCGCCTGTTGCGAAGGAACAGTTCAACAGTCTCAACTATCCAGTGCCGCAATACTCTGAAAATTTTCACCAGCAGCCCTGCATGCCAGACCATCATATGCCGCTGTTAGATCTAGAAAAACAACTCCAGTTTTAAGGTTCCTCTGAAACCCGTTTTGAACATATTTAGTCAGGGCAAGGACTTGATCGCAAGTGCTACAGCCATGCCTGAAGCCTGCCTGCTCAACAGTTATGATATTATCCAAGACAGGACCAATTCTTTGGAGAATCAGGTGCTCCAGTACCTTAAATCAGACTGAAAGCAAGGAGATCTGCCAAAAACTCGCTGCACTGTTGGGATCTTTGCCAGGCATTGGTATCACAATAATCCTGTTGCCACAAAATCGGCATGCACTTTTCTATAACAACCCGGATGTAAAAGGCAGCAAGCCATTCTTTTGCCTTCGGGCCACGATGCTTCAGGAACTCAGGCAGGATGTTATCATATCCTGCTGCTTGGCCTGATTTGATGCTGCATAGCACCGTTTCAAGTTTTATTGTTGTGAATGCCTCTGGAGTATTTTGACCTAGTTTACAACTTAACGTTGAGGGTCTCTCAGCAGCCAAATGAACCATCATCAGCACTATAGCCCACCATCATAATGGTGACATAATCTGTCTGCAGGAAACTCATGTAGCAGACCAGGTGGCAGCACGATATACCATTGGAGGTTTTGACCTTATTCCATTGTCTAAATTTGCGGAACGCCTTGAAATGATTCTATGGCTTATCATATATATGTTGTGGTC
This sequence comes from Megalonaias nervosa, assembly GCA_016617855.1. Classification (NCBI taxonomy): domain Eukaryota; kingdom Metazoa; phylum Mollusca; class Bivalvia; order Unionida; family Unionidae; genus Megalonaias; species Megalonaias nervosa. Next base: position 80,994 of record JAECUM010008178.1, on the reverse strand, counting down.
ATAGACCCTATCATCGTTTGTACATGGCCTAGTCCAGTCAAAACAGAAGTAGGTCATCTGTATGTGGAGATTGTCATCCACTTCATTATGTTGGGAAAGGTTACTGGATGTTTCAGGCACATAAACGGTCTGTGCATCTGCTGTGCAAGAGGATAATTTTGCTTAGCTCTTTCCCTCACTGTTCCGCAATAGATATAGAGTCAAACCCTGAGGTGACAAGGTCTCTAGGAATCACCAATGAGTCCAGTGGGGGTGACCTATAAAGATTCTAATTGTGGAAGCAACTGAAAGTAGAATCCTCCATAGATCATTTTCACCTATGTCAGAACTGTAGACCTGGTAGGTGCTGTCAAGAAAAGAGGACAGAAGTCTGATGGGATTGGACAGGAAACTCCAGTTCAAGCCTGCAAGGCGGAGTTCACTCGTCCAAGTAGGGTCAAATAATGAGAGAATTTGAATGCCAGTATCACTGATTATGGATTAAGGTAGTGAAGTCAACGTCTCCTGCACTACCTGCAAAGTAGTTGAAGAAGAATGTTGATGACGGTGGCCCACTACACTTGCAGCACTGACATGTCAAATCCTGTTACTTCTAATGTGTTGCTACTTACAGTCTCTTGGCTGGCAGACCCTTGAGGGCAAGTGAAAATACATCTCTTGAAAACTGAGGCCCCAAGATGGACATAATATACCAGAAGTGTTTTGAGATATGATGCAGATAAAACTGTTCAATGAGGATATGTATATTAACTATATGTCTTCCACAGGAAGGGACTAGAAGCACTAACCAGTTAGACTGATCTATTGGAAGTCATGGACCTGGGCAAGTTCATTTTCTAGTGGCTGATACTGTATGATTGATTGTGTCATGGCCCATTGCGATCAGAATTATATGGCCAATTCCGGTCATGAAGAAACATGGACATCTTGGCTGGCATGACATCCTGTTCTCGAGGTTGGTACGGGGAATATGACATTGATCCACCTATCAGGTCTAATTCTGATATGCAAGACTATAACTGATCTTTCTTGCTGCTCTCCATCTCACTGTCCAGAATAGATACGGTTCGAACTCTTGTGTGCAAGCAGATGTTTTCTCTCCAAGCTATGATTGACTTCTGTCCATAATATGCAGGTCCAACATGTATTACAGGGATGACAACTAGAGAAATTACACGTTGCGTGATTGTCAGACTGGCAGGGATGGCACTGGCTTTCAAAAAGTTGCCGCCAAAAACATCGCCAACCTCAATATTTTGTCGCCAATTTTCAAAAAATGTCACCATTGTCATAATACAGTACTATCTGTTTATCTCAACATCCTCAGGACCAAGGTAATATTGTTGACATAAGCGGGTGTTTAGATAAGTAAGGGGGGGGGCTGAAAATAAATTGAAATTTCGCATACAAGTGAAATTTTTAAGAGATGACCTGTCGTCAGTGACTAGGATTTACACAGAGGAAAATAAAAGGAAATTTTGATTAAATGAAGACAACTAGTCTGAAATACACTTGTATATTGACAACCTGCATTTGTGTAGTACACTTCACAATGTGTTAAATAATATACATGGATATGAAAAATCCATAAATTCGAGTATTCTATCATATGTTAGAAAATTCATGTATCGGTCAAATCCCATTAGAAAACACAACTAAAACATATATATAAAAAACAGTAGTCCTCATTTGATCGATATCCCATTGTCAACAAACACATTTCCCAAAATAATTCACTCTGATATTTATTATCCTAGTAGCACTTGGCTGTATAGTTGTTTATATGCCACATGTACTTAAATTGGCCTAGATTTTGGTCAGCCAGAGACAACTACCATGATGCCAAAGGCTACCAAGGGGATGAGGTTATTCATAGGGAAATGAAAACGTGAACAATTAAAAAGTTTTAACATTCTTGCGAGATGTCCCACCTTCATTTAACTTGACAGCCAGATATCTATTGTTTGAAAATATTGGAACTTTTGGGGTTTTAAACTGCCATTGGTAGCAATCATAAGCATGAATGTTTTTGTTGCTGCAAACCTTTCATAGCACAATAAATATGTTCCAATCACTATGAAAATGAAACAATGCCTTTATTCAAGTTTGTTGATGACTTTCTGTGATCAAAGGTCTTCGGCTTGCTTTGATGATGAGGTTCATGTGTTACTGAAGGCGCCGCTAAAGGAGCTCTCTGAAGGACCAAACAAATGCCCATTTGTTATTGACTTTCTGTGATCAAAGGTCTTCAGCTTGCTTTGATGAAGGTTCATGTGTTATTGAAGGCGCCACTAAAGGAGCTCTCTGAAGGACCAAACAAATGCCTGTAGGAAGGCTCAATGGCGGCCTGTACGGATAAATTCAGTGAAGCTTGGTACACAGATGCTAAGATTGCACTGGTACAGAAAACTTACCTGTGTGTATCCAGTCGTAGCAGAAATTATACATTTTTCTATAACCCACTACAGGCTTGCACACATATAAAAATTAAAACTATAGCCAGAACTTTTGTGAAGTTCCATAGGCTACCTGTGCAAGTCAATACTATTAAATACAGCAAAGTGATAATTGTAAAGGCAGAAATTTGTCATCACAGGAAGACAGAAAACTTGGAAACACAGATAGTATGCTTCCCTTTTGAGGTGAAGACTCCTCCAACTTGTAAGTGTTGAACTTCCCGAAACTTGGTGGAGGATTTTGCTAGGTCCCTCTAGACAAAAGCTTGCTGCTTGGCATGAGCAGATGTAGTAACTGAGATATTCACAGGATTTGGCACCAATTCCTATACCAAAGGGAGATCACTCTTCCCACATGCCATGTAATGGGCAGATAACTTTTAGCTTTTGTCAGCTAAAAGCGTTATCTTGGAGGCTGAATTTGCGAGGTAGTAGTAGTTCTCTTAAGGTATTATGATTGAGCAACATATTTAAAGAACCAAGAAAATAAACAATTTATACTCGACAGTAAGACTGCACAATGCATTCTAGGGAATTCACATGTGCTTGGAAGAGCTTAGTGCATAAAGAACATAATATCACCTAAGAATCTAGGAAAAGGTCCTCAGCAATTAATTATTTTGAACTACTGAGCAGAGTTTAAAAAAAATCTATTAAAGATTTAAGAATCAGTATTGTCATTTAATCAGTTCATAAAGGAAACTGACACTAATGTTGGTAAGGTGCCTTTCATGAACCCAACTGTACTGATCCACCTGACTGAAATCACTGGGTGATCTGCTCGTGAGTATCTAGGTTGATTAAGCACAACATAATGAAGCCGTTTACAGCACTGCTAATTAACCATATCAATTTTGTTTTAAACCATAATGACCACTTTGGGTAAGTGTGATATATCACAGGATGTGAATGAATAAATGGAGATGGGTAGATTCAAGAGATGAAGGTACCTAGAGGGTATGAATGGCCATATAAACATTTATAAAGTGATTAAAGCATGAACGTTATTGCTTGTCCCACTTGTTTTGAAATAGGAAAAAGGCAACTGTCCTACTGCCTTGAAACAATTTACTTGTCTGACTTCAAAAAAGAATTGTCCAATATGTCCAGTCACAGGATTTGATCAGACCAATAGTGGGTAAAAACATTCAATTTACTCTGACCTAATCGCTATTTTTATGTCAGAGGAATTCCTAACCCAAGCAATCTATATTTTATCTCAAAAAAAGTCTTAGAAATTTGGAGAATGGATTCTGCTATATTGTAATAGGATTTGTCTTAAACAACAAAACCTGCAATTTTACCATTGGTGCAGTAGGATGAGATTTCTGATAAAATTATGCATATGCCCCATCATTCTGTTGCAAAGGTACAAAAAGAAAATCTACATTTATATTTATCATAGCATATGATAAGACAACAAACAAGAGCAATTGCACGGGCCATTATTAATCCATCATTACCTTCTCCACATTGGCTGATGTAAATTCAGTTCCTACTGCTGATGATGATGCTACTGATGCCATTATATCTTAGTTTGTGTTGATTTCCATTCTTTGCAGAAAAGCTATCCTGATCATGGAAATCTAAAAACAGAACAGAACACAGCTGTATACAATTTGATTAAAATCAAACATCTTCAGACCTACATCAATCTGATACTTTTAGCATAACCAGTGCATTATGTACAAATATTTTTCTTTCACCCTATAAAATGTTGTCTGTACCAAATCTGCATGATGGGGAACAGTGTCCCCTGCCCTTGAAATCCTATGTGTAACACTGGTAATAGCTATCAAAGCATATGGTATTCTCCAAGTTACAATTTACCACAAAATTTAGAGTGTTGTGGAAGTGATGCTATCCTACCAAATAGGATGGTAACCCTCCATGGAGTATGGGAAAGATTTTGTATGATCAAGATGACTTTCAGCAAGGGAAAAAAGTAAAATTCCAGTGACAATCAAGTGAAATATGTTACAGATATGAATGCAACGAAGGAAAAATTCCGTCCTGTGACATTTTCTAACTTTTGATTGGGATATTTCAAACTAAAAATCTTGGGACCACCAGCAGAAATTGTGGCTGTCAGGTGGCTGAAATTAATATAGCAAAATCATCCCTGACCCCATGTAGTTATGACCATCCAATTACAAAAAAAGTATTAATAAAAACATTTGCAGTCATGCTGACAGTGTTATGTATATTTAGGCTGTACTGTTTGTTGGCTTTTCTTAATGACCGTATGTTATGTATATCTGTATTTTGTACTTGGCCTTGTCCAAAATCAAGTTTATGGTGTACCTGACATTTATTTTGTAACCAACATAACAAATAGCTAAATATTTCTCTATGCTTGTAAATTAAATATTCAGATCATTATTAATGGTAAATATTTTTATTGTCTTGATTCAGACCTTAGGTACTTCTAGAATGGAAAATTCCATTCAGCTGACTGAGTATTTCCAGACATTGGTAATTGTGACCTAGGTCAAGTAATGGGGCATATAACCTTGTTTACTTGAAAAATTACCCATTCTTGCCTTAGAATCTGAAGTAGAATCAGTCTTACTGCTGTGTTCAGTTTTTCATCTGGGTGATACATCACAAGACTTGGCACATCATCACACTATAGGCCACTGGCACATTAGTAATTCATGACAACAGGCACATCAACACATTCAATATTTAAACTCATTTGGAATACCACTGGAATTCAATTGGAATTTCACACATTTGGATTTGTCATAGAACTTTTAGTACTATTTGGGATTTAATTCACAATACTGTAAGTTCTTTTTAAATTTTCAATTTGTATTCTAGTGAAATAAATTATTAGCTGAATTATACAAAACTTGTTGGTTTCTGCTCTTTTCTGTTACTTAGTTTAAGACCATTGAGTAATAACAAAAGTCAAATCAGAACCATTTTTATTTAGTACTAGGCAAAACATTACAAGTCTTTGAATGAAATCCACACAGCAATGCAGCCATCCATTAAGGAGTAGCAGTGATAGGATTTTCAAGATGGCTGCCATGGCAGATATATAAGATGTCAGCTTGTTCCCATTTTCATCTAGGGCCAACTAGACATGGCATGAAATCGTTAAGTTAAAACCACAGTGTGAGTAGTAAGATCTTCAACATGGATGCAAAAGTGATGAGACATGTTTATTTCATTAAGGAAAACTAACATATTTAATGCAAAGGTAATGTCCAACAGGTACCATTCTTCATTTGGGACAAACTAGCCATCAAACGAAATTGTTTTGTGAAAATCCCCATGTCGATACAACCATCCATTTAATCTGAGTGTCCTCTGACCCTTCCAACAGCATTTTTGATATCTGAACATTTATTTTGGGGTGTAAGGTCTTTGTCAATTGCCTACCGAAAAGTTGGAATTCATCGCCACCATGCATAGGGTATGTGCTTACCAGCAGCAAACATAAACGACATTATATCGAGTCATATCTGAATTTAATTGATAGGAAAATTATTTATTTTCTAAGAAATTGCAAGTATAATAATCATTATGTCTTTAATCCACTAATCCACTTACAGAAAGAAAAAAAACGACAGCGTTGATAAAATTTGGCCAGGTCCTCGCCATTTGCATTGCTAATCACATGACTACACAAATCTTGCAACATAGACACAATAGTCATATGATATCAACATTAAACCCTTTTGCAATGTGTTTTGCAAAAATAATATTGGTTGTAAAAGAATGAAATAACACATAATTCTCAACATATTTATTCCTAGAACAACAATCAAAAACCTGTCTCTTTTGCAGCAACTTGGAGAAAATCAGATTCATCAAGAATAGATCACACGTCAACAATGGTTTTGATATCATGTGACTACTGCTTTGACACTTGAAGAATCTGGATTTGTCAAGGTTGCTGTGACAGCCAACTGTGCAAGATGTGCTTGAATACCTCCAGCTCCAGCTGACATGAACAGAACAGTGCTAATGAGCATTATGGCAGTATGACATCAACCCCATAGCACAAATTAGTTTCAGTTTGTTACGTTGCAGGGCTAGGTAAATTGTTTAAGGTACAATTTGCTCTCTGCCTCTTTTTTAATATATATTTGACATGACTGGTGGCTATGTCAGTTAAATCATTTTTTTTAAAGAGGCTGAAAACTTGTTGGTCCAGATAAATCATCAGAGTCCATTATAACAACAGCTTATGCTCACTTCTTACATTTCACTCATTTCATGTGGGCACTTAATTAATCAAATAAGTACATCCTCAACATTTTATTTTGAAGACGAGCTCCCTTTGATATTAAGTAGCTATGTGCAAGCAAGGAGGGGATAACTCTAATATGCTTTTGAAAATTAATGCTAGGCCCGGAGATCAGGTCTCTTTTTGCACCATACCCCGTGTTAAAGTGATAATGTCTTGCATGGAGTTATTGGTTTTTATGTTAAGTAAAAACCCCAAATCTTGCATATCTGGAATTATTTTAATTTTAGTGTGCATTTTAAGGCAGCAAGGGCACTACAAAATATTTAAATTGCATTTTATCCTCTTATTCGGACAAATATGCTCTCTACACATATATTTCTAGAAAGAGCAACAATTTTACTATTTTTTAAGATTTTTTGAAAATTTTAGCTTAAGTTTTTTTGCGTGAATTTAAGTTATGAATTAAGTGGATCAGACATGAAATCCAAACCGGAATATGCACTGCCAGCATGAAGGAAGTAGTAACGGTACTTAGCGACGTCATTCTCAAGATGCGAAAATGTTACACTGCAAAATTATTTCAACTTTTTGACTAAAATCGGCACACCATATGGCAGATTTTATAACTTTTCAAACACTAGATACGCAATTTTAATTGTGCTGATCACCAGCTTACAAAGTGGACTGCTACTTTGCCAATTTTCAGCACCAACCTACATTTTATAAATATTACTTAACCATTCACCATCTTGCTGAAGTGTCATTAAGTATAGTCTCAATTTTTAATTTACTACTCAGTGTTTAGGAATATTTGTCGGTGAAACTGAAACAATGCATAGTAATGCACATTTCTGCATTTTTTATTCACCCGCATTGTGCTAATATTTTGGAGTTAATCAAAGCGATGTAAATCCTGATGCACAATCAGCGGCCATTTTCTCCAATTACCGTACGTAGAAAAAAATTTGAATACATGTTTTAAGTGTCTTTTTTTATGTACTCTTATAAATTCGTTAATACCTTAACATTTACTTTAGGGTATTATAAAAAATGTGTCCATTTTTCACATTTTTGCAAATTCCCGATCGTTGAGGAAAAACGGTTGATCTCCAAAAGTCGAAAATTCTGACGGCTTGTTATTATTAGATTTCAATATCTGAACAGCTCCTGGCGTGATATCTTAGGGTTTATGAGGGGAAAAATATAAATATGTTATAATGAGACCATGAAAAATCCAAAGAAGTTTATGTCACAGCTTGAAAACGCGTTTTTCAAAATCCCTTGCGCATAGCTACATTAACATTATGTGAGGACCCAGGACATGGCACTATCGTCTGCATGGGTTATCAGGAGAGTAAAACCTGTTGGCATGGGTTGAAACTTTCAAAGCATGAAAGATGCATCAAAACAATTTACGACTACAATTTCTACAGCTAAAACCATGTATGTATGTAACAATGCTCAAATGCCGATAAATGACTTGTCCGTAAAATGCTACAGTACCCAATATTATGCCAAGACGTTGAAAATTATTCTGCCTAAGCAGCTGTACTTTTTGCCGGTGTAAGGCATCAATTTCTAACCGGTGTCTGGGTAAAAATAGAACGGATTTGTTCGAATAACTTAAAGAATCAAAGACGGGATGGAATCTTGAGGCTCCGAAATCAACGGTAAGTCTTAAATGTGCAATGGAGATTATTATTATGAAATTGAACAGTTTTGTGCGAAATGAAATAATACAAAATATTCTCTTGATTGTATGCCTTTGAATTAACATAAATATAAGTATTGTGTTTGGAATAATTATATTCGAGATATTGTAATTTACCTAATAGCCTGGGACGCTGTATTATCGCGGTAGATTATGTTCTTACTGGTACATATTAAAACTGTTTTGATATTGTTGCTTACTTTTAATTTGTCAAGTTTCAATGACTTTCCCTCTTTCTATTCCTATAAAAAATATTTGTCAAACGAAGCGCTCAAATGTAAATAAAACAGCATACGATGACTGACCCAGATTAACGTACCATGGGGGAACAACTCTATATTATAGCGGTATTTGCTCAACTTACGTATGGTAGCACACAAGTATTATAATAAAAATAAAATACGACTTACCTATGAGAAGAAAAGTCCACGCTTGTACTGGTTTAGTATTTCCACAATAAAGGAAAGGATCCAATGATAAAATCCAACACACAAATGTAATTCAAGTGTAAATCCATGTGGAATCCATGAATGACAACATTACAAATTAAATGCAACAATTATTTAACTTTATATGAATTTTAAATGCAAAATGGGCAAAGAAATGTAACTATATAACAACTATTATTAATATTATTACTTTTATTATTAAAATATTACAGATTTAAAGAAAGTTTAACTGTTATTATATTCTTATGTACGTACGAGAAATATAATCAGCAACAACATTTTGTAAATGGTGGTCCATATTGGCTACCATGAAATGAAATTGCAACCTTGACCTTGTAAGAACATGTATGTCACCATCAGTATATGACCTATAATCATCAAACATCAGACGATACACTGAATATATTTCGTAACCAAAGCCAATGCAGGTATAGCATGTTCGACTGGATTTTTTTATATGATGATCAGCGTAATTACATGAACTTTACAAAAACGTGATCTTCATTCTTTTTCATCGTAAAGTTATACAAAATGTTGACATTTTAGAGGAAATTGTGCTGTAAGATATTTGAATCCTTACTGCTACAGCTTTACATCTGTAAACAACCGCTAGACGGCGTGTGTCCAAAATTATTCGGAAAATCCCGTTTGCCGCGATAATATAGAGCCCGCGATAATACAGCGTTGGACTAATATGATTGGGCATGAAGGTTATTTTTGCGAAAATGATATTCGTTAGGCCTGCACGAACATGATTCAGCACGTAAATGTATTTGCGGAATGGAATCGTCATCAGCTATATATTTTTTCTTACTTTGTTAAACAATTTAAACTTCAAACTTCATTAAGAAATTATTGATTATTAAAGACAAAAAGCGGTCATCGCTTTCAAAGCTATTTTTCATGGGAAGTGCGATAAATCAACCCCCAAATCGGTATTGATACTGACGGACGATATATGTGTACATGCCACCAAAAGAACCCTTCAGCTGACGGTAGCTCCACGGGTTCTCGACTCGAGCTTGATGTTGAAAAAAAAAAAGCAATTTTATGGAGGAAACAAATCATATCGAGTGACAAATTACCTCAGAATAGTATGAATGACACGGTCCTATGACAGAACGGGTCATGGGGGTAACCTAAGGTAATTTTATCACTCAGTGTGATTTTTTTTCCTTCAGATTATTGATTTTTTTTGTTTTTGTTTTTTTTTGGGGGGGGGGTTTCAACATCAAGCTCGCGTTGAACACCTGTGGGTAGCTCCACAACCGCGAGAAATACCGGTAAGTGTATAAAATGTACACCGAGTGTGCAGACAAATTAGCAGCAGATTTTGTTTTAATGAATAGGTGATAGCATCCTTTAAATGTATCATCACGGGCCAGGGGCTGATTTATCGACCTAGCACATGGGGGGGGGGGGCAAGTTCACCTCTACACATGTTTTGGCCTACATCTGTAAAACTTAATAGCTGACCATTACATGTTTGCCCCTACCCCGAAAATAATTCTGCGAGCGCCCTTACTGTTGATAGATATTTACTTATTGCAAACTTGAAAATTGGCATCCGAAATGAAGCAATGGCAGTTGCTAGTTCTTAGTTGCTCAGTCAATTAAATCATGCGCTTTAAAAAAAAAAAAATAAAAAAAAATTCGTTATTTAAGTTTTTGTTATAAATGCTTCAATTTAAAATAAATCGTAAAAAGCGTAAACAAATTACAGACATTAAAGTAATAAGAATTTTGTGATAAACGAAGATAAATTTCAAATGGCAGACATGATCGAGAGGGTCTCACTAAACACCCCAAGACACCCCAGGACACCCCAAGACTCTCCAAGAACACATTAAGACTTTACAAAATACCTACTTTAAATTTTAACAACAGCAAAATCAAACAAAACAAACAAAAAGTGTTAATATTTAGCGATTGTTTGTGTAACAGGAAAAGTAGTGAGGGCTAGAGTTGCCAAGGGAAATAACTCCCGTTTAGACGAACAGTATTCGGGTACAGTAACGTGAATATTTATCAACATTTATCAAAAGGTAGCAATACCACAGGGGAGCGAGACATTTCGATCCCAAGAAAATTCCCAAGACATTTCGACCCAAGACATTTCAAACTCCAGCCATGGGATAATTCAACCCCAATTCATGCATATTTAAAACAATAAATATCACATTGCTAATGGTAATTTCCGCTAATCTCACGGTTATTCATTGATGTCTGCAATTAAAGAATCAAAACAAACGTCTTGCGCATGTTGTGGTTTCCAATCAACGGAGAGTTTTAGAATGTAATTAATGGACTCTGCATTGTCATTAATCAAATTCACGCATTCGGTATTTTTGCTGCTAGGTTCGAAAAAATATTTCTGTAGTCTTAGTTTCAAATTGATTATCAAGTATGGTGCAAATGTCGGATGCTAACCTAGATTGCCATGGGTTGGGGTCTGAGAATGACTTGGTCCAACAGGATGGTCCCTCTATTGATCCAGGAATTGACTCAGAAGATGAATACCGAGGAGGTTTGCCACTGCATGGAAGATAAGAAGCCGAGAAGATGGTTTTCTTCACCATGCAGAGAGGGAAACTAGGAAGGACTGCAACTGAGGAAATAAGGACATCTAACAATCAACAGTATAAAAGAAATATGGAACTAGAAATGAATGAACTAAAGCAAAATTGTGTTTCTGAGACTCCTTCCTGTGGAGTGGATTCCAGTGATCCTAGTGATGTGATGGAATCTACAAGACAGGGAGAAGGGACGGATTCATATAAAGAACTAAATAATGGATAATGAACGAAACGACTATGGATATGCCTTTAGAAAATGGATAAAGAAAAAGGAACTGAATTGGAAAAGATTATGGACATGCTTTCGAAAAGTGGAAATTTGTTAAAATTAATATAAAGAATTAATACATGGATAATGAATGAAATGACTATGGACATGCCTCTAGAAAATGGAAAAAGAAAAAGGAACTGAACTGGAAAAGATTATGGACATGCTTTAGAAAAGTGGAGAAAGACAAAGGAACTGATTTTTGTTAACTTGATTGCAATACACTACGTGAATACAAGGAGAAAGACAAAGGAACTGATTTTTGTTAACTTAATTGCAATACACTACGTGAATACAAGGACTAGTTTTCAATATTTTAGTTGTAACTGCGTGTACAGCTTTTGCTATCAGACATTGAGTACTTATACTTGTGAAATTGAAATGCAGATAGCCAGGAATTGCTATGCATAAAGACTTTATGTATACCTGTGAAAAATAGTGATACAGAATTTGATCAAGATAATAATAAATAGATTTGATGTATACCGATAGTACAGACTATGGACGAACAGACAGCTACTAGAATTTTCTGACTGCTTATACTGCTTTTTACTTTATCTTCTACAGCTGTTAAATTTACAAAAAATTAAGTGCATAGATATTTTGAAATGGAGACCAAAAGATTAAACATTTGATTTCAAAAATTTGTACGATTATTAATTACGAAATTTTTGAACTGAAAATTAAGTATTAATATTATGGTTAATGGATGTGAATATATTTATTGTTGTAAGTGGAAAATATCAACATTAATAACTATATAAGGTGAAATGTCTAAATTAATTTAACTGATATGACAATAATGTGTGTTAATATTTAAAAATATATACTAGTAACTAATATATGTATCTAGATCAGGAAAACATCAGTGAGTAGTGATTTGAAGAAATTGTGCGGCACGTGCACATGGCGCTCACTATTGAGAGCGCAGGTTGTGCACGTGCCCCATGTGTCTAATAGACCTGAACAAAGTTGAGCAGCTTATGCTATAGTATTAAGAGATAAAAACTAAAATTTCTATTCTTCAGATAATAAAATAATATGGTATTACTAAATATCTAATATAAAAAAGACAACTAATTTGGAAATTTGAATTGGTGTACAAACCCTACTACAAAATTATAAAATCAAAATTGTTTGAAAATAATACACAATGCACATACACTTGGAAAGAAAACAGAAATACATAAAAACCCTTTCACTTTAGAACTAGGGGGTCCCTCAGATGATGTCAATTCTGAGAGGGACCACGCCAATAAAAAATGGACTCTGCATTGTCATTAATCAAATTCACGCATTCGGTATTTTTGCGGCTAGGTTCGAAAAAATATTTCTGTAGTCTTAGTTTCAAATTGTTTATCAAGTATAGTGCAAATGTCGGATGCTGTTCATTGATGATTATTTCCAGATGTTTCTAACGGCTTTCAAAATCTATTGTAGTATTTGCGTCTGTGATGCCACCGGTACCAAATATTATATCGCGTTCACCCTTTTCCACCCCAATTTTATTTTGAAGATAGTACCTGACATTATCCTTCCGATGCTTGGCGTAAAGACAGCGTGCAGCCGAGGGGAACACATGCTCTATTGCCTTGGTTATGCCCATCTCACCATCACTTCCAAATTCCATCATTTCATGCACTCTTACTTCCACGGACTCCACATCTCTATCCAGCTCTGTAGCAATATGCTCCAGAAAGCTCTTGTAAGTTCTGTAAGAAGCGTCTTTGTGCAGAAGGACAGGACCAGTAAAAATCGGATGTTCGTTTGTACTGTTTCGGATAACACTTTGATACGTTATACTGTCGTTTTACTCATCAACGACTTTATGCAATTTGTTTTGTAAATATAATGCGAAGAAAGCACGATTTGCTAGAGAACTCAATAATCAATAAATATGCATTAATGTTTGACTGTGTTGATAATGGCCTGATTCATGAAAAGTTAATTTTATATATTTTTTACTGAAACATTAGAAAGCTATTTTGGTAAAAATAAATGTAAATGCAATAGCTCATATCTTTTTTCTGATTTCAGCTAGAAACTTGCTATTTTATGTAAATTTACAACGATGAAAATCTACCTTTTATATTCTCTTACTATTCTTGCAAAAACATGAATAACTTAAATAAACCAGGTGTGTGTATTTCATTGTTTTAGTAGTATATGTATATAAGGGTTCTGGACCAGAGACCCAACTCCCCTAGTAAAACATTTTTTTGTACCTTATAAATTAGACATTTTTTGTACCTTATAAATGTTTTACTAGGGGAGTTGGGTCTCTGGATCAGAGACCCTTATATACATATACTACTAGAAATAATGTCGTTATTTTTTAAGTTTAGACAAAATTTCATATTAAACAAATGAAATATTATATATAATGTATCATTATAATCCAATCCGACATGTTGGATTTGATCTGACAAACAAATTTTGTAAGAGATTTAATTCAATCAAATCAGTCTCAAGCTATACTGGTAAAAAAACCTAAAATAATAAGCGATTGTGTTAAAAATGTTGGTTACCATATATCACCAAGATATGGATCAGTATGGCTATTAGCGATTGAAAATGACGAACGAATAAGAGGTTGGGCAGATGATTTGATGACATTTATTGACAACATGGTTGATGAATGATATTTCTAAAGCTGTACAAAATTAAACATCTACTACTGTTGTAACCCATATTTTATGATAATCTTTTTCATATCTGTTGACTCTCATTGGCAAAATATCTGTTAACATACTGTCAGTAATACGGAACTCGCGTATTAAATCGTCCATATCATATTTTATACCACGTAAATAAGATCGTATCTGATCAAGTAATTTTTTATAGGTGATATTTGCTGTTTTACAAGCATTTCTTTTTAGTTGCAAGACGAGGCTCAATTTTTTTACATGCTGTTGCAAGAGAAACACCAACGCCGGATATTATTAACAAAAACGTATTTAATGATGCTCCACTTGAAATTATACCAGAGCTAGTCATTAGCAGTGGTAAATATGATATCACTCGAAGTATTTTGTTATAGTATTTGTAACATTTTTTTACGCACCAAAGTTTTTTTTATGATAAAATTTGTGATATTGTACTAGCGCTTCAACATCTTGTTTTGGAATTTTATCTGATATGTGATTAAAGTCAATGATATGTTTTTTCATTATACAGTTTTTTTTTTACACAAAAACAAAAGTTCTGGCACCAACAATTGAATCAAGAAACTCACGAAATTTATTATTATTAGGATCAGCTATAAAAATTCTGTATTTGTCATAAACATCTGACGAAGTATCCTTATATCGTTCATCTGTTAGTACATATTGTTTCTTTAACCAAGCGTATGAATCAAAACTATTTCCTACTTCACTCTCGTACAAATCTGTTTTATTCACCAAATTACTGTAATCGATTTCTGTTTCATCAATATACCCTAATACTAAACTCAACTGATCTAACGTGAAATTTTTGAGAACAAGATGTTGCTTGATAATTGTATGTGCGACTACGAAATTTGCTAACATTAATTTTTTAAGCTTATCTAGTTCAATTGTAAGAAGACCAACAGCAGAAGCTACTTTTAACATTAATTTTTCATATGGTTTTGTGAATATTGTTTTAATTTCGTTGTAATAATTTCGTAGTGACAATTGTCTAGAGTACTGTAAGGATGGGAATGGAATATCGTCTTCTTCAGTTATATCATAATAAGAATCAGACTTTACTTCCAACTTTGTTTGATCGACTAATTCAAAAAACTTTTCTCGCTTATCATCACTAAAAGTACTAATTTCATCGTCTAAAGTTTTGATTATCTTTAGAGACTTGTTAACAATAATCGGATCAAATTCTGGGTCTTTTTTACGTATCATTGGCAAAATTGCGTTTGCGTACACTTTAATAATTAACTCTGAGTCTGACGTCATAGTAACGATTTTAACCAAGGTTTCTTTGTCATTGTAGTACATACCGAGATGTTTAAAAATATATCCTTGTTTTCTTAGTTTCCGCTAGTTTGTCAAGACGAGTATGATTTTCGTTTATTCGTCTTTCTTCCAATGTTCTTCCACTATAAACTCGTGCTTTTATTAAGTCTGATTTTATTATCAAATCTATGTTATACCAATCAAGCTCGAGTAAAATTTTTTTAAGTATAATTTCAACTTGTTTTTGTTCTTCTAGGCAATCATCAGGATGACAGTATCTGCTTATAATGTCAAAGTTTTCTATTGCTTTTTTCAGTTGTGGTCTTCGCATATGCATAACGCGAATAAAATTAGCAGAATTTTCTGGCAATGTTGAATTGTCTAATAATTCGCTGCCAAGTTTTTTCAAACTTTGTAACATTTTTGCCATGTTATTAACGGCTCCAACATCTATTTTAGGGTTAAAAATATTAACATAAAATTCTTTCGCAATGGTTATAATTGGTGGTTCTGACATTATTTTATAACACTAGATTAAATTTGATCATCAAGTGTATATATCTGAAATGCTGTCAGTCCGGGAAACGGACGTTCAGCAGCAATAAAATAAACTCGAAAATACAAGTACTTGTTAACAGTGTTTTCAGTCGGATTCGTAAAATACTGTGTTGTTGAAATGTGAGTGTCTGTTGTGCTGTACAATGTTGCCCAATTAATATTATCATTTGATCCTTCCAACCGCCAATTATACATTCGACCAATACTAGGATTTAATCGGCCTCGCAAATGAAATTGCCAAATAGCAACTGCAGTAGGACATTTGATTTTGATCCAAAAAATTTCAATTTCTCCGTTGGTCGTCCATTCATGTCTATCAGGATGAGGATAATTTTCAGGATAAAACGATGATGTGCTTACCTCAAATCCAACTGCTGACTTAAACAATATTGGAACATACCCAACATTATTTTTGGTTCGTTTTACAATACTAAACAGACTGTCAACATACGCTTTATTTGTCAGATCGTTAGGGTTAACTGGAGCGTAAGTCGTCATTATCTTGTTGGCTTTCATGTTTATATTCCCTGACATCGGTCCACCGGATTTCTTAAAATATGGGTTGAGTTCTTTTAACTGAGCATAACTAATAGCATCAGTGTTATCAGATGGTGAGGTTACTCGAAGTCCAGTTATTTTTGAATTTAACATGGACAGGTCACCTGTCATTGTATCACCGGCTTTGTTAAGCTTATTATCGTCAACAGATTTTAGTTGTGCATAACTTACAGCTTGTGTTTCATTTAAGTTTTCTGGCGGATATACAATCTCTAAATTTATAATTGTTTTTCCTGACATGTTGATATTACCTGTAACTGTCCCACCTATTTTATCAAGTTTGTTATCATCAACATACTTCAACTGCAGATAACTTACCGCTTGTGTTTGATTTAAGTTTGCTGGTGGATACCCGGTCTCCAAATTTATAATTTTTTTTCCTGACATATCTAAGTTACCGCTTAAAGTTCCTCCTGTCAATGATAGTTTATTATTGTCTACTAATTTAAGTTGTGCATAACTAACAGCTTGTGTATTAACGACATTTTTTGGCGGATAATCTGTTTCTAAATCTAGTACTCGTTGATTTGACATAAACAGGTTTCCTGTCATTGTGTTGCCGGATTTTTTCAGGTAACCTGATAAATCAACCTTACCGTCTGTAATTGTTGTACTTACAGCCGATGAATCTCCTACTAATGTTCCAAATGTTGTATAATAGCTCATTATTTATTTATCGTCTGACAATTTTTTTATATAACATAAAATTGTATAACAATAATGGCAAAGTCGTCGATATTAAATTTTGATACAGAGCGGTTGGTGAAACATAAACATGAAAACGAACTTCCAGATTGTCATTATCTTATTGTTGGAAGAACTGGATCTGGGAAAACAAACTTGCTTATGAATTTACTTCTAGGAGATAATTTTAACTACGGTCGCGTTTATATTTACACAGTTAATCCACAACAGGATAAGTACGAGCTACTTAACAATTATAATGACAAACTTCGTGATGATCTTGAGGCTGGCGAAGATTTTTTTATTATCAAACAACCAGAAGAACTTGTTCCAGTTAATCAACTTGATTCGTCCGAACACAAGATAGTTGTTTTTGATGATATTCCGCTAAACAACGAGGAAATGAATTAAATAAGATCATATTTTTCACTATCACGTAATAAAAAATGTAATTCTATTTATCTCGCCCAGGGTTTTTATAATGTTGACAGATTTATTCGGCGAAATACTGGTTGTTTTATATTATTTCCAGGACTTGACAATGTCGATGTTAGAAATATCGCGAACGAACAATGTGGTGATGTAACGAAAGATAAATTTATTGAAATATATCATCAAGCGACGGCAAATAAATATGACTTTTTTTTTTGTTTGATAAATTAACAAATGATACGAGTAAAATGTTTCGCTGTTGTATTGAAAAATACCTACAGTAATTTTTATAGAAAATAGTATATAATTAATGGAAAGACAAGCAAAGTACAGAAAACATATAGAAAATCTAAAAAAAACTTGTTAAATCTAAAGCTCAACTTAGGCAGATGATCCAACAAGCACGACGTGGTCAAGTGGTTGCAGCAGAAACAACAGCAGCCGCTCTCAAACCAGTTACTGAAGCTTTACTTGGAAAACAACCTGAAACTAAACCATTATCAGAAGAAGAAGTTAAAAAAATACAAAAAAAAGGTTTACTAGGATTAATCAAAGAACAACAAGAAGCGGCTGCTGGAAGAATTATTGAAAGATCTGAAGAAGAAAAAAAGATTAGCAGAGGCACTTGCAGCAAATATAGCTAATCCTGTTGCAAGACAAGCTGAAATAGATCGGCTGATAAATAATCCACTGGAACTTCAACAAAGATTGGCAGAAGCAGCAGTAGTTAGACCAATTGAAAGAAAGTTAGAAGAAGAACAACAACTTAGAAGAGAGAGGAAAAATACAGAAGAAAAAAGAAAATTTGAATATGATTTAGAAAATATAGATAGCGATATAAGAGATAAAGAATATAAAGATTTTAATGAAAAATATAAAGATTTTAAAAATGTGAGAGTATATCATTTTAACAAAGATAAATTTAAAGCCGACGAAAAAATTGCAAAATTAAAAGAAATAAAAGAAGAGAGTGATAAACATCTCAGCAAAGTGGTTTTAGAAAATAGAAATTACTATAATGACATTAAATTATATCGACATGGAATTATTGCTGATCTTTATATTAAGGCTATTAATAATATAAAAAATAACAAATTTAGTTATTCCAGTAGTAGCTTAATTACTGAAGCAAAATTATTGGATGAAAGACCAGAAGAATCAGCATATACACTACAGGCTTCTATAATGACTGAAGAAGATTTACTAAAGTCAGCCGCAGCAGATAAAAATTATCGTGATGAATATAAAAACAGGACAGAAGAAGAAATAACATCAAAAGAATATTTTAATTTTCTGAAAGATAATAACATTTCTGACGTGGATAATATGTATAATTGGAAAGAAGATGAATATGAAGATCTCATTAAAAAATTAGATGATATCATAGCAGAAGATGCTGGAACTTATAAAGAAATTGATACAGCTGAAATAAAAGATGTTGAAGAACTTTCTAAAAGAGCTAGAAATTATACTATTGCTACTGTTTTTAAAAATACTGCAAAAAAATTTAGAAATGAAAAATATGCTAAAGAAGGAAAATTCACTTTTAAAACATTATTTGAACATTATGATGATGATCGCTTAAAAAAAAACTTTTAAAAGAAGAAAGAAAGAAAACAGGAACAGGAGTTAGAATATTTTCATCAGTTACTGAAATGATAGGCAGATTAATGTTATTGATATCATCAAAAGAAGCTGGAAATGTTGGTGCTGAAATTGATAATGAAATTATTGACATACTTGATAATTTGAGATCGGAAAATTTATTAACATCTGACGAATACGAAACTTTACATCGCGACTTTATCGCGGCGATTTAATTTTATAAAAATATAATAATAAATGTCAGCAACATTATTACTAGACTCTAGCCAATCTGATAAAGATAGAGCAAATTTTTATGTAAAGTATATTCCGCCAATAGAACTAGATCGTGAAAAACAATATGAAATTGGACTAATTTCCTGTACGTGTTGGAATTCTATGGCTAATGTAAAAACTGGAGTAAATGATGAATTTGAATTTACTACTCCTAGTATAGATCGTCCATTTATGACATGGAAAACATTTAACATTCCACAAGGAGCTTATAATGTCACTGATGTAAATAAAATAATAAAAGAACTTATAACAAAAAATGGAGGTAAAGCTGATAATTTTGAGCTTAAACCAAATTATAATACGTTACGCGCTAGAATGATATTAAAAGATATATTTGTTTATCTCAACATACCAAAAAGTATCGCACCACTGATAGGATTTAATCGTGAGGTATATTCTGCTGTTGCTGAAAATGTTGTTACATATGACGGCGAAAATCCAGTAAATATAACTGATGTAAACGCAATATTAATTAATTGCTCTGTTGCATCTGGATCTTATTCAGCTAAAGGTAGTAAAGGACAAACGATATATAGTTTTTCACCAGAAGTTCCACCAGGATCTCTTATGCAAATTAATCCACGTCAAGTTATTTATTATCCGTTAAACGTTGAAAATCAAATAACAGAAGTAAATATGCAGTTGACAGATTAGTCTGGAAGACAGTTAGAGCTTAATAATGAAGTTGTTACTTGTTATTTACACTTACGAGAACAATAGTAAACATATTTTCTAAGACAATAAAATTATACAACCTCAGATATAATGAAACAGAAAAAAGTTTATCGAAGAAAAATAGTTGGAGGATTTTTGGGAAATATATTTGCTAAAATTATAGAAAATGCTCCAGGAATAGCTCATAAAGTTGCACCAATTGCACGTGACGCATCAAAAGCTTTTGCAACTGGAGCTGCATCTGCTGCTGGAACTGCTGTTGGACAAATTATAGCTGATAAAATAAAAGACCGACAATTAAACAAGCTATTTCAGAAATCGCACCAACAAAAGAAACTCAACGCGCAATGATAACAACAACAACAAAAAAAACTTATCACCGCGAGGAGAACAAATTATACAAAAATTAATATCTAAAGCAACAACGCCAATCACTACATGATAGGCAATAATTTTGTATAACCTAATAAATACAAAAATGTCTCTAAAAAGTTATCTCGATTTAGCAGAAATTTATGACGAAGACGACACGGTAACAGAATTTGAATATATTGAATATCTCGATGAAAATTCCAACGAACCAAATAAGGCTGGCTTTAGAACATTTAATACTCGAGACGATGACGTATTTCTGCTTCCTCATAAAGCAATGTTGGAAGTTCGTGGCCAGATTATGACAGTAGCTGTTCCACCTGCTGCAATTGCAGCTGACGTAGAAGTAGCTTTCATAAATGATGGTTGGTGTTTATTTAAAAGTGCTCGATATCAGCTGGCCAATCAAACTGTCGAAGATATTTCAAGTCACTTACAAGTTGCAAGTACAATCTTAAATACTATGTCGTTTTCCGATGATTACTCCAAATCAACTGCAACTAATATGATGTGGTTTAAAAATACTGGAGCTGGGGCAGCTGCACCTGGTGAGTTTTTACTGAGGAGAATTTTTGCTCATGGAGCTAATGCTGCTGCAGATGCTGAAACTGTAAGAGATTTTCTTATCACTAATACTGCCAATTTTGGTATAGCCGCACCAGCTGCAGATGCTAATCAAGATGCTACAAGAATTTTTCTTACTGCAGCTTGTTATAGCCGCACCAGATCCAGCTGCTGACTGCGTTGCAATGGTAAATTTTGTTAATAATTTAGTTACTATAAGAAATAAACGTTTTAATGAGGGTTATGTTAAGAGAAAGGCACTTGCAGCAGTATCACGTCAAATTGCAATGATGCTGCCGTTAAGTACAATATTTGGTTTTTGCAATGACTATAATAAAGTATTTCGTGGAGTTAAATATACGCTTATTTTAGATCGATCAGAACAAAACAACTGCCTGTTTAGGTCAGGTGGGGCTGATGTACAATTTGTCATAAACAAACTTGCGCTGTGGATGCCACGAATAACGCCGACAGTTTCGAAATCGCTCGAATTAGATGATATTCTTAAAAACCGCTCAAAGAAGATTCATTTTCAGCAACATAAAATATATCAAACAGCAGTTCCAAATACCACCGACTACACATGGCGAGTCACAACAACGTCGACTGAACAAAAGCCACGGCAATTATTTGTTGTATTTCAGCAACAAGCGCAACGTAATAGCCAACAACAAAATAATGCGATATTTGATAATGCTGATCTTAGACGAATATATGCTAGAATAAATTCAAAGCAATATCCAGAGCGAGCGATAGAATGTAATTTAGCAGATAACGCTAATAAAAATATTACTCGACCTTACATATATCTTATGGACGTATTGCAAAAATATCAAGATGTTGGAGACGGATCTCAGATATCAGTAGAGGAATTTCGTACACTTTATCCGATATTTTATTTTGATGTTAGTAAACAAAATGAAAGAGATGTAATTTCAACTGCTGATATTGAAATTACATGGACATTAGGAGCTCCAGCAGCGCAGTTATATGTATATGCGTTAGTGATCAACGACAGAACTATTACGATTGACTTTGTTGGAGGTAAAATGTCAGTACAAGTTTAATCTGTAACTTTAATATAAGATGACAAAATATATTGTAATAGAAATATATTTGACTGATGGTCAAGTTAAAAAATTAGCAGCTGCTGTTGCAAAGAAAAGGCAAGTATCATTAAAGGTCAACCCTAACACTAAAGGTGTTTTAGGTACTTTAACAAAATTAATGTTAACCAAAAAACAAGTAAATAAATACGATCGCAAAAAACCTTTTGTTTTAAATTTAAGTGCTGCACAAATAACTGCAATGTCAAAACAAGGTGGTTTCTTCGGTCCGGCACTATCTGTAATGGCCAGAACGTTAATACCTAACATTTTGCCAGTGTTAGGTACACTAGGATTAGCAGCAGCGTCTGGAGCAGTATCAGGCGCAACGAAAAAGGCAGTTGAAGGTCGTTGAATAAAGAAAATTTTCGTTTAGTTTAATGTTTCGTATGAAAGTCGATGGTAATAAAATTGCCAATTTTGCAAGTTTAATTTTATGTAACTGATAAATATAATGCCCAGACGAAAAACAGCAAAAGGAACGACAACGACGAAAAGAAAGACAACGACGAAAAAAAAAGACACAACCGAGAAGAAAAGGTGGATTTATTCCAATAGCTCCATTACTAGCAGGATTGGCGGGAAGTCTATTGCCAAATCTGTTAGGAGTAGGACGAGGACTAATGTTGCCAGGAACAAAGAGATGAAGTCTGCGTTAAGTAATTTTGATATACTTGACAAACTCAAAAAGTAAAAAATTTCAGTGGAGTTTATTCTAAAGATGAACTTATAGCAATTCCAGAGACGCCAGGTTCGTGTGTTATAATTATACAAGATTTCAATGACGGATCTGGTACACATTGGGTAGCTGTTTTTGATAACAATTATTTTGACTCGTTCGGAATTCCACCAAGTGACGCAGTAAAAAAATATATGAGTAGAATTCAAGAGGTAAAATCTCCAGAGATGAAGTCTCTTGCGAAAATAATAAATTATTCGTCTAATCAAATTCAACCAGTTGGAACTTCCGCTTGTGGATATTATTGCGTAATGTTTATTAAACAGATGATCGAAAATCCAGATTTTTTAAAGTTTATTTTGCAATTTGACAAACAACCTTCTCACGCTAATGATGAGATTGCATTAAATTTTATCTAAACTCACTGATATACAATGTCAACATATTGTCTTAAGTGTAAAACTAAAACAGAAAATAAAGATTAAAAAAACAGAAAAAAACAAAAAATAATAGAATAATGCTGAAAAGTATTTGTGCAATCTGTGGAAAAAGAAAAAGTATGTTTTTACCAAAAACAAAGTTGTTCGGAGCAGGATACCCTGACAAGATGATTTTAGTAGACGACTGAAACAATATTATTATAAATCTGAAAAATTTGTCAGTTATAAAATAAATAATGACATGCGAGTGCGATTGTGATAGAGATTTATGCCTCGAGCAAAATAAAATTGTTATATATTGTCAGAAATGCAGCAACAGAGAAATAATTGGAACAGGTATAGATATACATAAATTTATTGGAAAATTACCGAAACCAAAAGGCGGTTGGACATTGCCAGGCCATAAATATACTGGACCTTATAATCCTCTTGATAAACAACTTGACGAAAACGATAATCCGCTGCCAGGACAAGAGCCTTACAATCAGGTTGACGCAATAGCAATGCGCCATGATATCTGCTACAGAGACATTGAACTTCCAGACAGCGAACAAAATAAACATAGCTGCGATAAAGTAATGTTAGACGAACTTCGTGATATGAAACCTGTAAATATGCGAGAACGTGTTGACCGAAGGCTGGTCCAGGGTTTTATTGGAGCAAAATATAAACTTGGTCTCGGAAAAAAGAATTATACGATGATCTAGCCTCAGAGACGCTAGCGTCTGAGCTACATAAACCAAAACAAAAAGTTTCCTCGACGTAAAGTTGTCGCAAATGCCGTTGATGACATCTGGGCGATAGATTTAGTTGATGTCTCAAATCTAGCTCAATTTAACGATAACAAGAGATATCTTTTTAATGTTGTAAATGTTGTAGATGTTTTTAGCAATACGCGTTTACTATACCCGTTTCAGATAAAACAGGGACAT
Organism: Megalonaias nervosa; assembly: GCA_016617855.1. Taxonomy (NCBI): domain Eukaryota; kingdom Metazoa; phylum Mollusca; class Bivalvia; order Unionida; family Unionidae; genus Megalonaias; species Megalonaias nervosa. The sequence goes on along the minus strand of JAECUM010008178.1, from coordinate 56,517 downwards.
CGATGACTGATGCGCTAAAACAAATAATCACAACTACAGAAAGAAAACCAAATACAATCTGGACTGATCATGGAGCAGAACTTTTTAATAAAAAGTTTGAACAATTTTTAGAGCAAAATAACATTAAAAAATATGTTACAGGAAATGAGGGAAAAAGTGTTGTCGTCGAGCGATTTAATCGCACGCTCAACGAAAAAATTCACAAGTATTTGACAGCTAAAACTACGAGTAAATATATTGACAATTTACAAAAAATTGTTGACGAGTATAATAACACGAAACACAGATCCCTTTCGCTAGGCAAAAGTAAAATGTCGCCAAACGACGCGATTGCAAATCCAATATTAGCAAACTAAAATATGTACCGCAGACATAAATTTAAAGTTGGTGATAGTTAGAATTTCTTTGACGAAAAAACATTTGAGCGAAGAAGTATTTGTTGTTGATAAAGTACTTTTAACAATACCAGTTACATACTCGTTGAAAGATTTATTAGGTGAGCCTATAACTGGTAGTTTTTACGAGCAAGAACTTCAGAAAACAGAACAAGATATATTTAGTATTGAAAAAGTTATTAAAAGGCGCGGCAACAAAAGTTTAGTCAAATGGGGAGGGTATAGCGATAAATGTAATAGCTGGATACCAACTAAGTCGATCGAATAATATTATTATAAATTTCTTCGTATTTTATTAGTACGGATTTACATTTTACTGTTTTACACAAAGAAATTAAATGTAATTTTCTTGCATCATCGATTGGCATTAAATTAAATATTTTAACAAAAATAAAATCGTATTTTATATTTCTTTGTTGTCCAGTTATTTTTACGTTTAAAAAAGGTTTTATAAGCTGCCAAAATATTTGATGCTATGTGATAGTAAAATTAAATTTTATTATTTTTTTAGCAATATGGTACTTAACATCATATCGTCCAGTTGTTGGTCTGCTTAAATTTTTTTTACTAACAACATCATCTTCGTTATCGTCATAGTTATGTAAAATATCTTTCTCAGTATAACCAGTAAATCTATCACTAGTGATATTTTCTAATGTAAAATTTGAAACTGAAACAAAATTTCCCGAATATAATTCAGCCAGTCTCCCAATTAAGTTCATTATTATAATAATCTTTTGTCTAATTAATAAATAATAAGGTGTTCGGAGAAATAAAATATCATCAAAGAGTTAATATATTAAATCACAAAGAATTAGCTGAGGCAATTCGAAATTGTTTGTTGGGACATAGTTTTTATTTTGTTGATGTTATGATAACATTAGGCGAATCTGACAAATTGTTATTAACAGCAGCAGAAAATATGAAACTTGATACAAATAAAATAATAACATTACGATTTAATCGCGACGATATTATGGAATTTAGTCATAATTGTCTTACTCGAAATGATCTGGAAAATATCATTAATTATCGTATTTAAAACTAAGTATATCAAATGTCAACATTGACGTTGCTGATCTAGTTACATTATCAGCTACAAATTTTATTGCACTTGAAGGAATTTTATGATATTTTCCAGCAGCTGTTATTGATTTAAATTTCATTTATTCTCCGGTTTCTAGATTTATTGAAATTATTTGTTTAGCCGGATTTTTAAAATTATTACTACCACCAGTTCCACGTCTTGTGTTTTCTTTAGGCGTAACCACATCTAAATTTTCCAAACGATTATCTGTTTTAATACCATTTTTATGATCAACAACTAAACTATTAGGTATTAGTCCGTTAAAAGTTTCAAACACAAAGCGATGAGATTGATAACAAACAAAATTAGTTTTTGTTCCACGTACATTAACACCAAGATATCCACTGTTCTGCAAATTTCCAGCAACTTTTTTTGTTCTTATATGTCGAATTATTCCATTATCATTTGCCTCATATAAATCAAGTACTGGGTGAGGCTGAAATTCATTTTGTAATGCTAAATTTTCAATATTATCATCAGCAACTGCGCTATTTGCTGTGTATACTCGTTGTCCTTCTGGAATATCGTCGCAAAACAAAGTATAAATAAAATCTTTTCTAAACATTTCAGTCCTTTCTGTATTATCGCCTTTTACTGAAATTATCATTCCAGCTGGTGTTGATATGCCAACAGATTTTTTAGATTCTATATTAATAACAGAACCTAACATATTTGCTGCATATAAATTGTACATTGGGTGAACATGATAAGTTTCTTGCTCTTCCGTTGTCATTCTGATATATCTCAAATTTTCTGTCATTTTTATACTATAAGTTTTTTTATATCTCTAATTAGGAATCTTAAAAAGATTCAATTAAATATAAAATATTACTATATATATAATGTCAAAATTGCGAGATATTGCTAAAAAGAACATTATCAAATCAGAAAAAATTGCATCAGCATTTTCAGGTTTTGATAATAGTTACAAACTTGATGATCAAAATATTTTAGCAGATTTTAATTCCACAAGTTTATTTTATCTTTTGCAACCTGTTATAGCTCAAGAACTTGCGGCTCATAAAAGTATCAAACTTATAGTACAATATCATACGATTTTATCAAAGTTACATGCAGTTGATGATGTACTTGATGTAATTTTTGAAACAAAAAGTTTTGACAGCGAAATTTCAGAACCATATTTAACAGCAAAATCGAGAAAAATATTAACTGGAACAGACATTGCCATGGTCGCCGATGAAATACATTAAGAAATAAACAAAACATTAGAAGAATTTACTTCATCAGGATCGGGTTGGAAATTTGAAATGATAAAAGAAGTTTTATTTCACACAGCAAAATATAACGTACTTCGCGGTAGTTTGTACGTCGATCTCCCTGAAAAAATTAAAAACAAATGATGCTGTATAAATGTCAAAAACAATGATGACAAATGTTTTCAGTGGTCAATTTTATCTGCAAAACATCCTCAGTGTGATCACCCTGGCAGAATTGAAACGTATTTGCCTTACAAAGACGAACTAAATTTTTTAGGGATAACTTTTCCAGTGGCAGAAAATCATATGCCAAAGTTTGAAAAACAAAACAGTATCTCAGTAAATGTTTTCGGATTAGATGAGCGAGAAAATGTTTACCCGAGATATATCTCAGAAAATGCTACACAAAATACAATAAATTTATTATTTTATCAGGGACATTATTGCTGGATAAAAAACTTTAACGGCCTAGTTGGTAGACAGTATAGTAAAAATAAAAAAAAAAAATATCTCTGTTATAGATGTTTGCATGGTTTTTCTATCGATGGAATACTGCAGGAGCATTTCAAATACTGTGTCAACGTTCAAAGAATAACTATGCCTGGCGAAAAAGAAAAAATATTAAAATTTAAAAATTATGATCATAAACTAAATATTCCTTTTGTTATTTACGCTGATTTCGAGTGTCTACTCGTTCCTGTGGTTGGAGCAGAAAATAATCCGAATAAATCAGTACTAGAAAAATACAACAACATATTCCTTGCGGAGTAGCTTATAAAGTAGTTTGTTGCGCTAACGATAAATTTTCAACTCCGATAAAGTTATATAGAGGTGAAAATCCTGCCGGTATGGCTATTAAAAAATTTAATAGACGAAGTTAATAAAATTTCTAACAGATTATTTAAAACAGCTCCGATGAAAATAACGTCTAAACAACAACTCGATTTCGATGAGGCAGTTAATTGTCATGTTTGTGAAAAGTTACTGGTAGACTCCAACGGAGTCTGTGATACGGTGCGAGATCATTGTCATTTGACCAGCCAATATCGTGGAGCAGCTCATAACAGCTGTAATTTAAAATTTCATGCTCCGGATTTTATTCCAGTAGTTTTACATAACTTTCGTGGCTATGACAGTCATATCATTGTAGAAGCTTTTGGTGATGAAAATATTAAAGCCAAACTAAAATTAAATAAAGTAATAAAATGTATTCCAAATAATTTTGAAAAGTATATGTCGGTGACGCTCGGTAAATTACGTTTTATTGACAGTCAGCAATGTATGGCAGCATTATTAGATGAGCTTGTTAAAGGTTGTAGCAATTTCTCGAACCTAAAAAGTTGCTTTGGTGAAAACTATATCAATTTGACAAAAAAAGGTATATTTCCGTACGAGTATCTCGACGACTGGAGCAGATCTGATGAAACTTCTTTTCCCGATAAAGATAAATTTTACTTGCAACTCAGAAACGAAAATATCACAGATGACGAATACAAATATGCACAAGATATTTGGAATAAATTTAGTTGTAAAACATTTGGTGATTATCACGATTTATATTTGAAAACAGATGTATTATTGCTAGCAGATGTTTTTGAGAGTTTTCGTCGGGTGAGCTACAGCAATTATGGACTAGACCCCTGTTGGTATTATTCCTCACCTGGATTGTCATGGGACGCTCTACTAAAAACTGGTAAGATAGAACTGAATCTCTTGACAGATGTTGGTATGTTTAACTATATTTAAAAAGGTATCAGAGGCGGAATTAGCGTTATAGCAAAAAAAATATGCAGCTGCTAATAACAAATATCTGAAAAATTATGATAAAAATCTCCCGTCCAATTATATTATATATCTGGACGATAATAATTTGTATGGTTATGCGATGTCAGAGCCAATGTCGTGTAGTGGATTTCATTGGATAACTCCAGAACAATTTCTTAAAGAAACTGAAAAAGATTTATCTAGAAAAATTAATAACAATTTTTCCGATATTTCATACTTTGTTGAAGTTGATCTAGATTATTATCCTAGTTCGTTACATGATCTACATAACGACTACCCGTTTTGTGCAGAGTCTATGATGATTAATTATAGTTTATTATCGCCTGAACAACAAGCAACGACAACAGCCAAAAATTCGATTGTTAATAAGTTAGTTCCAAATTTGTTAAATAAAAGAAATTACGTTATGCATTACAAAAATTTAAAACAAGCACTAGATGCTGGACTAATTTTGAGTAAAGTCCATCGCGTGCTAAAGTTTAATCAGTCGAAGTGGATGGCAAATTATATTGACTTAAATACGAAACGTCGTGCTGTAGCTAAAACCGAATTTGAGAAGAACTTTTTCAAGTTAATGAACAACTCGGTGTTCGGTAAGACGATGGAAAATATTCGAAAGCGAGTTTCTATCGAAATTGTTAATGATATAAGTCGCAGAAATAAATTAGTTAACGATGATGGTTTTGTTAGTATGAAAATATTTAATGAAAATCTTGTTGCAATACAGAGACGAAAGACAAATTTAAAGTTAAATAAACCAATTTATGTTGGTGCAGCTGTACTTGATATATCAAAGTGGCTGACGTACGATTTTCACTACAATTTTACCAAAAAGCAGTGGCCAGATTCGGAGTTGCTATTTACTGATACAGATTCGCTAGTTTATAATATAAAATGTGATGATGTCTATCAGAATATTTACAATATAAAAATCTGTTCGATTTATCAGATTATCCAGCATGTAGTGGATTTCAAAATAATTCTAATAAAAAAGTTATTGGAAAAATGAAAGATGAATTTATATTTATTCCAGTTAGGGAATTTGTTGGACTAAAGAGTAAAATGTATGCTGTCATATTAGATGACAATAAACTTACAAAAAAAGCAGCAAAAGGTGTTCCTAGAGGATATGTGGAAAAGATGATGAATTTTGACGATTTTAAAGCAGCGCTAAACAATAATGTCAGTTTATCAAAACAAATGTTATAAGAACAAATCATCATAAACTTGAAACGAATACAATTATAAAACGTGGACTAAGTAATTTTGATGATAAAAGGTATTGCAGGGACGGAATTAATACACTAGCGCTTGGACATTATGCAAGTAATTTTGTCTAAACATCAGAAATAATGTTCGAAAATTTAACATTAGTCGATGGAGTTAATAGCAAAATAAAAAAAATAATGGTTAATAACCAGCAATTATCATTTGAATTTAATGATGAAATTTCAGGTATTTGTTTTAGTAAATTTGACAGAATCAAACTCTCCCTAATCAGATCAGACGATAGCAAATATTTTAATTATCTCGAAAGTTTGCGAGACGAGCTTGCACTAAAATATGACAATTTTCATGATCCGATTAGCCAACAGCAATATACTAAAATTAACATAGACTTAGACAGGTCGAAGGTTTTTGCAAAAGGTAGTAAGTATCTTCTCAGTAAGATAACAATGAAAGAACTATTTGAATGTCGTCGTAAAGTATCTGGTAAAATTAAATTTTATTTGTACAATCACGACAGTACATTGTACTTGATAGCGACGGTTGAAATATTGTGTGTTGGTAAAGAAATATAACTCTGTATACCATATCTGTTTTTAAAAGGGAGATAATACTGTTCCAGCTAAGTTTAAAATCTTTTGTAGTTATCGAACATAGCATATATACTGTTTCGTACTTTTTTGGCTAATGAAATGTATCTAAAATCTGATGGTAATTTTAAGACCTACAAATCCTGGTAGCAAACTGAGTTGCCAAATATTATGGCGGTGAAAGTCTTAGTGAGAGAGTTCAGTTCTGTATTATGACTAGCAATTTCCTCTTGCATAGATAACATGGTTACTGTAGATTCTCGTTTATAAGTTATGTCCAACTGCATAGACCTAAATATGCTGTCGTATAATGCACCAGAAGATCTTAGTCTGCACAGTTTTGCTAGAAGTAATCAGTAAAACAAACAAGATAAACTCTGATCTACAGGCGCATAAAGCTATGGCAGATCTTTATCTTTTTGTCTGCAGTTTAGCCTCGACTTGTAAGCGAGTACATATGGTATATCATTTACCTAAAAATCCATTCATACAGAATATTGATTATTTCTCGCAGTAATGTAGTCATTCAGCCAGCTCATTGACTTACTGATTAGTATCCTTGGCAACGGTCGATCTTATGTATTCAGCCAACATTAGGATTTCGTTTTTCTGTACAATATAAAATCAAAAATCATGTTTTTCTCGATTTATTTATAATAATGTTTTCAGAATCAGAAAATATGGCAGATCTTTATCTTTTTGTCTGCAGTTTAACCTCGACTCATTTAAGTAAAAAACCCATTTCATAAGAATATTCATTATTTCTCGCAGTAAAGTATATAAATAGTTCTGTGTATTTCATTCAGCCCACTCGTTAGTATCCTTGGTAGCAGTCGATCTTATACAGCCTATGTATTTCAGCCAACATTAGGATTTTGTTTTTCTGTACAATATAAAATGAAAAATCATGTATTTCTCGATTTATTTATAATAATGTTTTCAGAATCAGAAAATATAATACAAAATTTCTTGTTTTCAAAATCAAAAAATGTAATGCTGTTTGGTAACTATGTAATAATTTTTTTAACATGTGCTTATAACTGAATTTCATAGCTCAGTGTTAGAATGCTGGATTCTTATACTGATGCCCTGAGTTCCGTTCCCGTCACGGACGAAATCGTCGGGTAGGGCTCTGGACTGCCCCTCGCCATTTTTAAAAAGGGTGGGGGGTCCGGAGAATTTCCTCGACATCCAACAAACAAAATACACTCTCCCACCATGTAAACACGTGGTGGGTGCACTTTTGCACTCCCCGGGTGTTGCCATGGTGGGAGAGTGTACGAAATTTGTTGGACGTAGATACGGCTCCCCCGCTAAGATAAGTTTATGTTGTGTGTTTGTGTCGTCTGTGCCGTCCAAAAAATAAACAGCAGGATGACGTGAGCTCGTGACCTTGTGACCTCACTAAAGGGGTACCCCACACAAGGGCCATTCCAAAAAAACATCGCTAGACTAAAATAAACCTAATTAGGTGCCTGGCCATAATAAAGGCCTTTAAATAGACAGCTCTCTGAGTTCTTAAAGTTTCATTTCGGATATTTAGGAATTCGCTGGGGGTAATGTCTTAACAAAAAATGAAGAGTCCCGTTGGCCACAAAAAAAGGCCTACATAAAATAGACTGCCCTCTGAGTTTCTAAAGTTTCGTCTCATATATTTAGAAATTCACCGGGGGGTATGTCTGAAAGAGACACTTAGGACCTCATTAGGCTTATCTGACAAACCTTGTGGAATGGTAGACCGAACGTCATCCTGCTGTTTATTTTTTGTCTTTTAGTTTAGAAATATTGTTATCAAATAAAATATCAACTATGTTGTCAATAAATGTCAGCACATCATCTGCCCGACCTCTTATTCGTTCGTCATTTTCAATCGCGAATAACCATACTGATCCACATTTTGGTGATATATGGTAACCAACATTTTTAATACAATCGCTTATTATTTTAGGTTTTATACCAGTATAGCTTGAGGCTGATTTGATTGAATTAAATCTCTTACAAAATTTGTTTGTCAGATCAAATCCAACATGTCGGATTGGATTATAATGATACATTATATATAATATTTCTTTTGTTTAATATGAAATTTTGTCTAAACTTAAAAAATAACAACATTATTTCTAGTAGTATATGTATATAAAGGTCTCTGATCCAGAGACCCAACTCCCCTAGTAAAACATCTATAAGGTACAAAAAAATGTCTAATTTATAAGGTACATAAAAATGTTTTACTAGGGGAGTTGGGTCTCTGGTCCAGAACCCTTATATACATATACTACTGTTTTTCTTTCTTCTTTTAATCAGTCTGTATTTTGGGACGAATAAGCCCATAATTTGCGCCGAATAAGCGTGGTCCCAATCAGTCATGATCCGAATCAGCCTGAAACCTAGAGAGGCAAAACTGGAGAGGGGAGGCAAATTTTTAGTTGTGTTTTTAAAAAAAATGCTGCTTTTGATACGAACAGTGACGGTACTAATACAGAAAAATAACCTCTATAATTGGATTTAAACTATATCTACGAGCTACGACATCTGCATTACTTAAGACGTCATTAGATAAAGAGACAAACGCCCTTTCCGTCAATGTGGACTAGCACATTTTAAAACCTTTTAAATAATTCAGTTCTCAACCAACATTCTTGCGATCCGTATCATGCGATGATATAATCGACATATTTGCCGAAACGAAGGAAAGGCTAATTCAGTTGTAAGAGGTGAGTTTGTTTAATGTACGGCGGCATCTATAAGTATATGCCTCGTGGCGGAAAATAGCTTTAATTATCGCTTTTTTCAAAGGATTTTGAATCCAGTAAAGGCACCATCTTTGCTTAAATGTGTGTTAGTTTCGGCATGTCCTTTCGATTCGCTATTGAGACAGAGTAATTCATACAAGTAGAGAAGGGACCACTATAGGGTCACGTAGACTGCTATGTTAAATTTGATTGTTTGCACTATGGGGGTCAAACGGGAATTTAACATGGAGCAGACTGGGCCAGTCAAGGGTCAAGGGGAATTGAACACTGGGAATGTAGAGCGACAAGGGATAGGGCCTGTCGAGGGTCAATAGGAATTGGAGAGGGGTGACGTCATGGTACTGAACACTGGCAACAATGTTGCAAGTGACTGAACTCAATCGAGCGGAACAGTGTGGCAAGGGGGTGACCTGAATACGCGTTACTCTAGGGACAAACAGAGACATAGAAATATGATACAAACATAGATTGATGAACATCAATCTATCACACCAAAAAATCGACTCAAATTTTTTTAGGCAAGAGAGAATAGGAATCTTTTCGAGGCAATTGAGTGGCCCTGAAAAGGGCCTTTGTTTTGGGGGGGTGTTTTTGTTTTGTTTTGTTTTTTTTTGTTAACACCATTCAGTTGACATAGAGGGCATCGCACGGATCTTCTTCTCTTCCTCAAACTTCGTCTGACCTCTGGATCATAGATTAAGACTCGCTTCAAACAGCCTTGTCTTTCCACATAGATTCTTCGTTTCCAAAGGGATGTATCAGTAATCTGAATAATTGCCCATGATGATTTGACATACATGGGATAGTCCGGGTGGAACAGCATCGACGATAGGAGGGTAGACGATTCTACGCTAGTCCACATCTTGTGACGAGAACAGGTGAAGGGAATGATGTGAACCATGGTTATTTATAGTGGAAGAGTGGATCGAAATGGATTGAATTCTTTTACCAATCCTAACACGCGTTACAAAATTCAGTCACAGTGCGGAGTCTGTCTTTCAATCCGAAGAGAGCTGCCTGTGACGTCACATTCCCTATATGGGCGCGCTAACATCTGTGCTCAGTGAATCAATGCGACAGAGTCAGAACATGACGGAAGCTACGAAGACAATGAATTGGGGTGCACCGGCCGTGGAGACGAGGAGTGATGGAATATCAGCGGCTACCAAAGCAAACACAGTCCTACTTCCAGAAGAGAACGATTTTAATTGGGATTTAGTGGATTTTCTTTCATCTTCTCAAGAGTTTGTACCAGAACCAGTACCTTCGCCGCCTTCTCCTTCCTTACCGTATGTCGAGGATTTTAGACAGAGGCAGAAAGAAGAATTGGAGAAATTTTTGCAACAGCAGAAAGAAGCAGAGCAAGCATTTCTCATTCAACAGCAACAGCGAGAAGAAGAGGCAAGAAGAAAACGAGAGAAAAGGAAGAAGCAAAGAAGAAACAGGGTCTAATAGAGAAGAAGGACGGTGAAAGTCAAACGGTTCCGGTACTCTTAGACATTTTGGCAGAGTTAAGGTGTCTGAAACAAATGTATCAGACTTCTTTAAAACAACCCAAGAGAAAACACCTTCCCGAGAGAAACAGCCCAACCTCGTCCACACACCTACTACGCCTGAGATACCAACAGTGAACACTAGTGATTTCTACCAAATCATCGACGGTAGCAGGTCCAGAAGTAGGCCTTGGCCGTGGCAAACAGATAAGGCAGTTAAAGCTCATTACTTCCCGTTCCTGAGTTTGTTTCTTAAGAAAAAAAAAAAAGAAAAAGAAAACACCCAATGGTCCTTTTCAGGACCACTAATCTCTCTCGAAAAGAGACTACTCAATGTTTGCCAGAATCAATTAAAACTCGAAATCCCTTTTTTCCCCAATGATTTACGTGTGTAAGTGCGTGAGTGTAGGTCCTTATTATAAAAATCAAAACCAAGAGACACTTACGTTTTTCTTTCTGATATATTCTCTGGTACAAATTTGCAATCCAATTTCACAACACATCACTTTAAAAAAGTTCATTTTTCTTCTCCTTCTTTGTCTTTTAACTCTCTCCTTTTTTGAATTTCTTCACTGTCACAGGTTTTTCCTCTTCTTCTTCCTCATTTTCTTCTCGTCTTCTTTTCTTCTCTTTCTGCATGTGTCTGGGTTCTTCCTTTTTGGATGGTTCCTCTTCTTCCTGTTCGGAACCCCTCTCTTCTTTCTGCTCCTGTTGTTTCTTAGGGCAGTCTGAAAACCAATGTCCTTACAATGATAACAGATATCTTGACTTTTATCTCTTTTGACGCTTGTCTTGCTTTGACGTTGTGGACATTCAGAAGACCAATGCCATTTCTTCTGACAGATATAGCAAGTATCTTGACTTTTATCTCGAAAGCAGGAGGAGTAGTCCGTCGGCTTCTCTGAAGGAAACCTTGGTATGACACCTCGCAAAGCTTTGATCAGAAGTTTGATCTGTGTTGGTTCCATCTTTCTGGTCGGATTCAGAGTGAAATGAATACTTGGAGGGAAGACACTGACCCTTTATATAGGGAAGACACTGACCTTACATTGATATATAGCGGACAATGGTGTTTAAAATGTAGTCATTTGACTTTTTGCAATCCAGATGAAATGATTGCATCATTTCGTGGAGAAAGGAGAAGACAGTAAGAGGCAGAAACGTGACCTATCACCTCGCACAGCAGCTGAAGTCGTGGCTCAAATTCAAGCCAGCGATTTCGAAGATGACATGAGTGAGCCAGAATCCAGACCCAGGGAGTCTACACCAAACCAAAGTCCACCACCATTAACCCCTGAAAATTACTACCACATTCAAGAGACGGATAAACGCTTCTCTTGAAAATTTCGAACCACGGCCTACACGTCCACGGTGAAATTTAATGATTTCAGGTCCGACGTACCGTTGGAGAAAGCAGAGGGGTTCATCACCGATTTGTGGGATTCTTTGTTAACCACACTGAAACAGCAATGTCGAGCCAAAGAAGACGATCGCTTGACACTTACTATTTATCACGACAGTCTGAAGTCCACTGTTTGGATCGAATTTAGCAGTCCATCAGAAATGACATTTTCCAATGTCATCGACAAGATTGAACACGTGCAGCAATGCAACGACATGTTTCACATCACCGATGGAAAAGCGACACTGTACATGGCTCACGTTTCTCTTCCCAAAGGGACCGGACGCAAAAAGGTGTTATTGGCCGACGACCTTCGCAGCATCAAGCGTAGCCTCGTCCGAATTAACAAACCTCAACACCAGATGTACTAAGCCAGGGCCATCGTGGTGGGACGAACGTGTGCCGACAAGAACGACGCGACAGAATGGAAAAAAGCCTGGGATAACATTCGACAATCGGACCGAACCAAACAACGAAGAGAAGCAGAATTCCTCTTACAGCAAGCCCGCCTATCCAAAGACACACCCTGTGGCATTCCTGAATACAAAAATTGCAAGACGTCTTGGCTTCACGCTACACCTTGAAAGTGCACCCTCAAGAAGTACGCGGCCTTCTGTTGTTTCGAGGCAAAAATTGCAAAGACGGAAATGCATTCACGTCTATCATCACGATGAACATTTCGATGTCATTACCAGTATCACTGCATTCCTCGGGCACACTTATTACTGTGATAAATGTGACATTGGGTATAACAATCGAGAGCAACACAAGCATTGTGGATCGAAATGTGAGGGATATTTGGCCTCTAAACCCAGTCTTGACGAAGGACAAGAACGAGTGCATTGCCATGCTTGTCAGCGCACTTTTGTCAGCCCTACATGCTACCAACAACATCTCAAGAGGCAAGGTTCAGAGCGAAAAAGTGTTTGCCAACTCCTGAGATTATGCAATACTCGTGGACAAGTTATACGTAGCAATAATGCCAAGGCACACCTATGTCAAGGGAAGAAAGTATGTCACATTTATCACCAAATCGTAGACTTGGAACACGAATGCCACATTCAAAGCTACCAACTCTAAGAGGAGGAAGAGGAAGATGACAGAAGAAGAAACTGAATTTCATTTATTTATTTTTTTTCGATTTCGAATGCATACAAGAGACCGGAATTCACATTCCTAATTTCTGCGTGGCTCATCGAGCATGCGGAAAGTGCATCCAAGAACTAATCTTTAGTCATTGCCCTCACTGCAGCAAGATTCCTAAAGGACGTGAAAAAATATTTCGGGGACCAAACCAGCTGGCCGATTTTGCCCAATGGATCTAAGACCCTATCGACGAGACGTGGAGCCAAGAGGACACCAAAGACTATGGAGATTTCCATCTCAATGCCATGGTGATGGCTCACAATTTCTCGGGATACGATGGACAGTTTCTTGTGAAATACTATACGAAACAAAGTACTGAACGTCCTAAAGTGACCGTGAACGGAGCCAAAATCATTTCCATGCAATTGGGACAAGTGCAGTTTAAAGATTCGAGGAGTTACTTGGCCATGCCTTTGAGTCGAATGCCTAAAACGTTTGGAATGACAGAAACGGCCAAATGCTATTTCCCGGACTTTTTCAATACCGAAGCCAATCAACACGCCGCTCTTCCCCCATTTCCCTTATGCTCACTACTTCGACCCCGACAACATGCGCACCGAACAACGAGAAGCTTTCTACGCTTGGTACCACTCTCACTCCTCGGACCCCTTCGACTTTCAGGAAGAAATGTTAAAGTATTGTCGTTCCGACGTGGACATTTTACGGCACTACTGTGGAAAATTTCGAGAATTGTTCATGGAGCACGGAGGGATCGATCCTTTCATAAAAGCCTGCAGCATTGCCACAGCGTGTTCCTGAGTGTACCGCAAACGATTTATGCCCGAAAACACCCTGGCTGTCATCCGCCCTCAAACAACGAATTTTGTCAAACGTCAGTACTCGGTCAAAGCCCTACGCTGGCTACATTACAAGTGGATCCAACACGCCTGAAACGGAGGAGGCTTAAAGACCATCGGAACGTATTCGGTGAATGGTTGGGACTTAGAAAAAAAGTCAGCGGCTATCCTTCCTGGTGTCAGACTCCCGAAGACCAATAGAAGTTCAAAGAGAAATACTGGGAGCAGGAAGGCATCACTTTAGACCACTTGGAGAAAAACGAAGGTCGACAATCGTTTGCCAAAGTGATGTTAAATTGCTTGTTGGGCAAAATAGCACAACGACCGTGTTTACCTAACACGGAGTATTTGTCCGATCCTTCCCGCTACTTCCAGATGATTCACGACAAAATCAACTACATGAAACACGTGGACGTCCTTCGTGAAGACTTGATTTTAGTCAATTACGAAGAACTGGATTTTGTACAAGCCGACGAATTTGGAAATGTTATCATTGCGGCTTACGTGACAGCCCATGCTCGCTTAAAATCGTACGAAGCTTTAGAACTGTTAGGAGATCGTGTGCTGTATTTTGACACGGACATTTGCATCTACATCGATCTCCTTGGTCACCGACACCCTGACATCGAAGGAGACCGTTTAGGAGCCTGAATGGACGAGCACCCCAACGACAAGATTCTAAGTTTTGCTAGTGGCGGTCCCGAAAATTAAGGCTACGAATACCGGGACACCCAAAGGAGAAGTCCACACCGGGTGTAAAGTGAAAGAATTGACTGTCAATTATCGCACCAGTCAAGTGGTGAACTTTGGGGTATTGAAAGAAGCCTTGCAGTCTGGAGAGGATCAAGAGTTTAAAGTGACCACCTACCAATATTGTACGTTTAGCCACACACCAAATTGTCAGTCGGCCTTTGGAAAAAGTGTTATCAAATTGTGTACCAGAAGCTGGTGCGATTTTCCAACCACTTCACTTTGCCATACGAACACACTGGTATAAAAAATGGTTCCAAGACAATAGCCACCAACAAGAAGGATGACTTGGACACAGCAAGAATCGATCGAGGTACCCACTGAGAACTCCAAGTTCACACAATATAATTTTCCTGTCTTCTTGCCTGACTATTGTGATTGTGCCAGTCGATTGGAAACCTTTAAAAAAAAATGGCCGAAGGATAGGGAAGGATTACCTACTTCGAATGTTTTAGCTAGAACAGGACTTGTCTACTTGGGACCTGAGACTGGATTTGGATACGAAATAGTGTTTCAGTTGTGGTCTGAGGTTGCGTATGGATCAATGTGTCTATAAAGATTCAGCTATTCTGGAACATACTCGATGGTCTCCGCACTGTCCTTACATTTCTATGGTTTTTCCACCCATCACACTACGGTACAGGTATGACGGTACCTTAGAGAAGGTAGTAAAAAAAGGAAGACTTCCAAAATTAGGCATAAAAAAGGAAAGATTTACAAAGCTCGAGACTTCATTACGACTAGTATGAAAAGGGAAAACGTCCAAGACCAATAGTTCATACAGACTACCATTGCCAAGCGAGAAAGATGAATCTTAACAGACACCATTCAATTTCAGTGATTCTCAAGTGGAGTGCGATGCTGTGCCTTGCGATGGCAGGGATGCCATACGCTGTGACCTCAATGATTCAGTACCACATCATCATGGAAACTTTGCTATCATGACTACTACTACAATACCTACCACGGAAAGTGATGCTATGCATGTCAAACCTGATGGATGCAAAAGCGATGCCACTCGTTATCGTGGACTCTTTACTGGTTTTCATGGTCAATGTCATCCTAAACGTGAAACCATGCGACTACCACCCTACGGATATCTCCATGCCTGAGCAAACTACTGCGGGTTTCACCATACCCTCGTCGAAATGAACCTGTGAAAGAACAATATTCGTTCCCTGTGCGTTTGTCTGAATACTGCGACTTTGAAAGTCGTTTTCAAACTTTCCAAGGAAAATGGCCTAAATATCAGGGAGAACCTAGCCCCAAAAAATTAGCCAGAGCCGGATTTATCTACTTGGGCGAAGGTCATAAAGTCAAGCGCTTCAGTTGCGGTGTGTCACTTCACCAGTGGGAACAGAAAGATTCCGCTTACCAGGAACATCCTCGATGGTCTCCGCACTGTCACTATCTACCTTTAGTGGGACGACCTCAGTAATCTCTTGCTGGATACTTTACAAGAGAACATTTGTGGTTTCCCTGTGAAGTTTAGAGGACGCATTTACCGTGAGTTTGTCAAAATACAAGTCCAACGCAAGGAACAATTGCATCCGTTATGTCACCAATGTTTAAACCACTGGTACCTGAATGCTATAAGAGGACTGATTCATTTGAAAGCGTTCCAGTGGTCAGACCTTGTTCAACTGACCGAGGACCAAAAGACTTTGGTTGCTACTCTTCCTACTTCTTACAAGTTAGCCATACTACACCGAATTCCAGAGGAAGAGTTTGAGGGTTAAAGATTGTGTCAAACATTTGATCGAACATAAACATCATTTGATCGATCGTCCACCTCAACATATCGTGTGGTGTTACAAAGAGTGGCAGTCGGCGTACAGCCTCCTGCGAGAACGTCAAAGAGATTCCATCGTGTTTGTGGAAGGCATTCCTGGCGAAGACGACGGGATCTTGCCTTCCCTCACGCAAACGCATTTGGTCATCTTCGACGACGTGTTAAGAGAAGACGAAGAAGAAATTAAACTGTGGTTTACGCTCAAAGGGCATCATCATAATGCCAGTGTTATTTACATCACCCAAAATTTGTTTGAACAAAGTAAAGCCCATTGCAACATCAGTCTCGATGCTCATTACGTAGTCTTGTTTAAAAGCCCTAGAGATAAATCACAAGTGCAAGTGTTAGTCAAACAGTTAGGAACTCCTTGGCCGACACAGGCTTACGGCGATGCCACTCAAACCCCTCATGACTATTTACTCGTGGATTTCAAACCCACGACCCCCGATTATCTGCGATTTCGTTTCCATCTATTTCACCACTGGTGCCAAGACGGAGGGCCTGTCGTGTACACGTCCCCGTCGACTTAAATACAAAATCTAAAAAAATCCTCGGGCACTTTTGGTCTGTCTCACACATCGTCAACATGACGTCCCTTCAGTCTCGTCTTCCCGTCAAATTGATTCGTGCCTTGTACGGCATCAGTCGCGAAAAAATCCACAAATACGTGCTTGTGTCTTAGAAGCCAGTCTCAGAGAAGTCATACGATGGTTTACGGTGACATTACGTCAATTACTGCAAGGCATCATTCACATTCCACATCAAACCAAACACTTTTTTGAGAGAAACAAAGTAGCCTTGATGCAACTGGCAGATCTCCGCATCGACACTCAAACCAAAATCATTTTGAAACCTAGAGGTAGCAGTTCTCTAGGAGGTGTCATCATTCGCTCCCTCTTAAAATGGGATCCCAATGCCCCCAAAGTCATCCCCAGGAAAAAAGCCACTCCCCGACCCAAATTTACCCAGAAGAAATAAAAACGGTGTCAAGACCAGGTCACAGCCCCAGAAACAGAAAAGACCGGCCGCACGATTCACCCAAAACCTGCCCAAAACCACCCAAAACCTGCCCAGATCCACTACAAACATGAAATAAATTAAACAAAGCATACTTAAAACCACAAGAAAACCTTGGAAAGAGTATTATTTTGTAGAACCAGACGACAAAATAGGCTGCATTTATTTTTGATATTGGTTGTAAACATAGAAACAAGGGAGGCAAATGTTGCTATATTCATCGCCAGTGCTGGTTATCAAAAAGACCCAGTCAATAAGTAAAAACGGACATATTGTGAAGTAAATAATGGACCACCACTGCCATTCATACCAACGAGGATGAAAACAATAATATAAACACCACACTGTAAATGTTCTTTTCCTTATTAGCAATTGGTTGTCGCTACGGGCTTTAGCGATAGATTGTATTTTCTTCGTTGCATTTTATTTCAATTTTGTTAGAATCATCTGAAGTAAATAATTGCCCATCAGTGCCATAACTGTTAAATGAGATTAACAGAACATTACAAAACAACGAAGAATTGAAAGTACCACATAATTTCTTTATAATCGATTTCAGATTTCTAGCCAGTATGGCATGTCTCGCCGCTAATTAAAAATTTATTGATATATACAAAGATTATATACAAAGATTATTGTTCAAAGTCTTATCAAGCACAGTTTTAAAACATAAAATGAAGTATATCAACATTAAACTGATGAAGTTCAACTCAATTATATTTTTCATGTTTTAAAGCAAAGCATTAATGCAATCGACATAATACAATTAATGCTTGCAACCTGTGTCGTAGGTAATTAAAAATTCCAAAAATTGTACTATTATAAACATTGCAAAGAATTTTTACATAAAACCAGATCAAAAACTGGAAAAAAATGGAAATGCTTAGCCATTCATCGACATTAGACAAGTGTATTTCTAGTTCAATTTGCACAGCCTAGGTCAATGCTCGCTGTTATCGCCATTTCTTTTGCGATGTTCGTTCTGCCTTTGCACGCTTTCTTTGCCCAGGTTTGCGTCCCGCATCTATTTTCGGCTGGATGCATTAGAATTTTCCATTGGATGAATGTATGTACTTCACAGTATTGGAATTTAGTTGCTTTTGTAAAATTTTTGTAAAGATTCTTGTCTTTTCTGCTGATGTTTTTGTGCGCCAGATAGTTTCATCAATTACATATAAAGAGGAAGGGCCAAATAATTTATAATTGCCAGAGCCATATAGTGCCCGACGCAAATCTATGAACTGAGCTTGATTTACACTATATAACCTGCTGATTAATTCGGGTATCTTGTGTTGTTTCCAATCTCGTTTTTTAATGGTTTGTACACAAACATTTTAATTTTTTGTATCATCATATTCTTTGACATCATCTCCGACACCATCATCTCCATCAGCTGCATAACAATAAGTAATGTCATCATCCGCGGACCCATTGCACGATAGTTAACGAACTTTTAATGGTAGTTGTTTGCGTGATTGTGTGTCTTCATCATCATCATTATTGTCATCATGAGCTGCATCATCTTCGTGAAAGCAATCGCTCTCACAGGCAGACGATCCAGAAGACGATATTTTGCGCTTTGTAATTTGGTGTCGCTTCGTATTTATTCCACGTTCTATAACGTCAGTGACTGCCGCAAAGTGGTTGACGTTGTAATATACATTTGGTTCCGGCATTTTTTCTATCGAATACCACAATACGGTCAGTGGTGAAGCGGACTCGAGCAGATTACTTGGATAGAAGATCTTGTTCAGGTACATCCGGGCACCATCTTTATCACCATTAACATTTTGGTATATGCTTCTTATTGGGCGCATGATGACATCACTAATGGCTAGTAAATGCCATGCATTGGAAAAAGCTCCATTGATACCAGCATCAAAACATGCTTTATCATAGTCGCTGGATACCAAGTATAATTCATTGCTAATTGGGTGATTCATATATGTACACATGTTTTTCACCAACAGTATACATATTAGATATCTCAATTGAGTTGCAAGGGCTTCATTGCCGGAGAGTTGTATAGAAATAGCATTATACAGGCAGTTCCCATCACCTGTGGTTGTAATGGGATTACCAGATACATCGTCGACGTAGTTGGCCATGATATATTCTCGTATTCTCATTATTCCCACTATGAAAATGAAATCATATGGACAACGTTCTTTTGCATACCAGGGCCCAGCAACGTGGAACGAATTGCCCACTGCACTTAGACACAAAGACACAGTGATTTCTTTCAAGAGCGCTCTTAAAACTCACCTATTTCAACTGCAAGAACAGACTTAAAGACCTAATGTATCCTTACCTTAAATATTTACAGCATGTTTTCTGTTTCTAATTTCGTGGTGTTTGTTTTTATTTTTGTAATCATATCATTATATATGCTTTTTAAGTGTTGTCAAATGTTGTAAAGCGGTTAGAGCTTCTAAAGATTAGGCGCTATACAAAGTCCTCATTATTATTATTATTATTATTATTATATATGCGGCGATGGAATCAACTCTTGGGACGTCTGTATGTTGCTTCACAGGAATAGATAGCCGAGGCTTAAAAAGCAGTTCTCTATCAACAGCAGCGGTCAATTTTCCTCCTAGGTCTCTTGATCACAATGAGGCCGTTTATACTTGGAACGTATTGACTGGGTCCACCTTTGACTTGATAACCAGCATAGAGGATCAATCCAGTAACATTTGTCTCCCTTTTGTCATTTCCCTCCGATGTAAATACTAAATGCGGCATAATTTATCTGTTTCAGCAAGATAGTACTCTTTCCAATGTTTTCTTGTGGTTTTGGGTATGTTTCATTTGATTTACATGTTTGTGGTGGATTTGGGCAGGTTTTGGGTGGTTTTGGGTGAATCGTGCGGACCAGAAAAGACTCAGAAAAAGAAAAGTAAAAGCCCTCAGAAAAGTCCCAGAAAACAACTTCTACCCGCAAGAGAGGCACTTTGGCCAGGACGCAACATTATATCCCCAAACCACGCCCTGCAGTGACGGTGACCGCGTCTCCAGTAGCCTCAGGTTCTTCCACTTCTCTGTTGCTGGTGATGCCAGCCAAACCCAATTTGACACACGTCTTTCCTAATTTGATGAAAAAATAGAAACCTGTGTCTCCAGGAACTTCTCCTCTGGTGGTGACACCCTCCACCTCTTTAGCTGCTGTGGCAGCTGCTAACAAAGTACCCTCCCCCAAAATCAAAGTGCAAGAGAGATTGGGCATGTTACAGAGTTTACTGGATTTATCCAAGCAAGAACTGTCCTGATTTAGTCCGTTGCGAACCGCTCCACGACGCGTGATGCCTGCCATGAAAATGATACGACGTAGAGACATTCGGTGGTGACGCATTCCACTATAAAAAAGACCTGGGGCAAACGATGGTTATCAGTGTTTTTGTGCTCCTGAACGCCAAAAGATGTCCCCTAAAAGAAGTGTACACGACCACCACCATCGTCGCTCTCCTGTCCAAAAACGAAAAGGAAAAAGAAAAGGACAGTCTTGTCGTTTGACCCCGCGTCCGAAAAAACGCTTAGGCAAGCATCGATGTGTACCTCTGAAAAGACCCCATCGTCCAAAGAAAAAGAGGAGCAACCAAAGGGGATGATTTTTTTGGTGCTGGAATGATAGAACGTGTTCAAACCGCTTAGTTTTCCAAAAATTATCCAAAAATACACCCAAAAAAATAAGATAAAAGGATGCATGTCGAGTGATGGACTTCAGTGTACTTTTTGCTCCTGAGCGCCGAAAGATGTCCCCTAAAAGAAGTGCACACCACCACCATTGTCGTTCTCCTGTCCATAAAGGAAAAGGAAAAAGAAAAGGACAGTCTCGTCATTTGACCCGGCATTAAAAAAAAATTTAGCCTATCATCGACGTCTACCGCAAAAAAAGATTCATCATCCAAAGAAAAAGAGGAGCAACCAAAGGGGAGGATTGTTTGGTGATATAGGGAAAAGTCGTCACATTTTTGACAAAGCGATAGTTAAAGAATTCGTCAAAAAAAATGGTTACAAACCCTTCGACCTACTCCAAAATATAAGATAAAAGGGCGTGTGCCAAATCATCGACATCAGTGTATTTTTTGTGTGTGCCCCGGAACAAACAAAGATGTCAGCCCCCAGAAGCCATCCCTTTTCTACCCCCAAAGGAAAGAAAAGGAAAGGACTGCCTCCTCGTTTAGCCAAATATTGGGACGTGTTGTCCGTCCTGTCCAAAGCCTCTCCACCCATGCAAAAACGATTCATTCAGACCGACTTCAAAGATGTCATCAATACTGTGTGCAAATGTTGTCAGAATGTCTTGAAAGGAATGATACCTTTGTCTCAACAAACATCAGAATAAATGCTTAGCCAAGCATTGACACGTTCTTTGCCAAATGGTCCAAAAGAAAATACCCATCCGTCAAAAGAAAAAGATATTGGTACAACGTGGAGGATTTGTGCACCTGTTGTTAGCACTCATACTAAAAGCCACATTGGCACCACTGATTACAGGACTCATGGGAGCTACTGCTTCACAAATGGCTCAAAGATAAAAAGGATCAAGAAGATAAAAGAGGTCTCTGGGGTGAAAAGGTCTCAGATGTGACCTTTGGAATCTGATGGAAGGACGAAAACTGACTTTAGTGCCTTACAAACGATGGATAGAATTCCATCATTGGCAAGAACAACAGACCCCGCATTTACCTCCCAATCCTCATTTGAACAAGATATCCAGTTACAACACGAATTGCAATTGTTGATGGATCGCAGCGATTTGTCAGAAAAGGAAAAATCGCAATGGTACGGTCAAGTGTTGCAACAACTTCAACTCTTTCACCAGAAAGCTTTAGACGAAACAGTTCCACTGACTCTGAAAGATTTTAAGACCCTGCTGAAAAGTCCATCATCATCACCACCACCACCCACCACCCCCACCCCCAGTGATCAAGGCAGAAAAAGGAGAAGAGTTTCAAACTCCACCAGACAAAGTACGCAAGTTAACACCACCAACATCCAAAATTGGTTGGATTAAAAGATGATGGCAACCCCTTCTTCCTCAGGAGAGAAAAAGAAGGTGAAGACAGAAGTTAAACAAGATTGTTGTTTTTCAGTTTTTGTGTCATATAATTTATTTTTTCTGACAGACACAATCTAGTGCAATTTTAAAAAACTGCTGTTCACCACACAATTTTTAAATTATTCTGGGGAATAATCAAATAATAAACTTCCAATGCACAGCTACCAAACCACTATCCTTTAGTATGAAGTCAACATCATCTGGGTATGAAACCTTTCATCTCAGAAGGGTACATGTACTAACCAAGATTCATATGGAAACACCTTCTACCAGGCTTTGCAACATATACCCAGATATGCTACTGAATTAAAACATTTTTAATCAAGATTCCCTTGAAGGGACTGATGCTCTACTTGGCAAAATGAATTTCCAGGAATTGAAGAAATAACATTTTTTATTTTTAACTGCTGAGTGTTGCAACCATCTCTGATACTCTTCTGTGATAATAAGATTTTAGCTGCTGTGGTGGACATGTTGGATGTCAGATTGGCATAATTTTCATTTGTTATGTATATTTATATAGTGTGCTTAATTTTTGTCCATGTTTGAGGGTAATGGCTACCTGAATGTTGTCATGACTCTTGGAAGTTTATTTGAAATTAAGTTCAATGCCAAGCCTTGTTTACAAGCTTGGAATGTTCTGGAAGTGAACCTATTGGCGGTTTGGTGGAAATTTCCATCATAAATTTGGGAATTCTAGAACAATCCATTGTATCTTAGGTCAAGTGAAATTAGCATTTAGAAGATTTGGTAAGTAATTATTCATTCCTGTTTGATGATCAGTCTCTGGAGGCATTTTTGTAGTTGTGTTCAGATATAATTCTAGAACACTTATTTATTTAAACCATTCATTAGAATTAAAGAGTGCTCATTGACATTGTGGACTAAAACACTACTTTGTGATTATTGAGAACTCATTCAAAGACATTCTGGATGATATCATTGTGGTACATCAGGATATTCAAGACTCTTAGTACATTAGAACATTAATATTACTGGATTTCATTTGGAACTTTCTATACTTTTGGACTTGTGATAGAACATTTAGGATTATTTTGAAGTTAATTCACAATACTGCAAGTTCCTTTTGAATTTTCAGTTTGTATTCTAGGGAAAAAAGTTATTTGCTGATTCTGTTAACTTGTTGGTTTTGCTACTTTTATGGTACAGAGTTTAAGACCACAGAGTCATAACAAATTTATGACAAAATGTAGACATCATTTGAAATGTTTTGGTAAAAACCCAGTGTCATAATGAGCATCCACTGGGGGGGGGAGGTAGTGACTACAGGATTTTCATGACAGCTGACATATAGTTGCTTATAATTTACCTATACACATGTAATATACATATAATAATAACTATTTATTGTTATATGTATAGTACATGTGTATATGTGAATTGTAAGCAACCACACAAGCATTTGTGTTATGGAGACTTCACATACCCCTTTAAAATAAACATTAATATTTCAGCATATATATAAATGTAAATATTGAAAGTTTGGAATGCATATCGAATGTCATTCAACTATAGTCAGAATATAAAGTATTTTGAAAGCAATTAAAATAAAAGGTACTATAAACAACATTCTGATATTTACATGCTGTATTGATAAAATATATAACAAATAAACAAATCCAGAACGATTCTGTGTTATGGCCCGAAGAGTGTCATAATGAGGGTGAGTTGTATAAATAACAGAGCCATATTAAGGAGTATAAATAACTAAGAACATACCCTCCCGAGCCCAAATGAACTAAAATGTTATCCTCTTTTGCCCAACATCATATACAAAGTTTTCACAGATCTGTGCATATTATATTATGGTAACTCTAATAATGAAAAGGAAAATAGGTATTCCTGAACAACTTAATCCAAGAACATAAATTATTCAAGGAAAACGGGCCATGCATGATTCATACAGATAAAAGCACTTAAAAGCACTATTTCTCTTCCTCACTTAAAACACTGTAAAATAAAAATAAAAAATTCTTATATTTCTAAAACAATACAAGAGTGCCATGAATAACGCATTATATGCCAGTCCCATGTTTAATAACCCTCTGGAGATCAACTGGTCAACTCAGTGACCAAGGTTAATGTATTCAATCTTATTGTGCAGAAACCATTATTTTCTTATTAAACTTAACATGACTTTCAACCTTTCGACTCCAAAATCTGTACATCACGGGACTGAGAGTAACAAGACTGTGGCTGCTCTAACTCATCAACACCTTGACATTTTCGTCATTTTCAGCTGAAATGGGGGTTGGAAAGGCATTTTTGTGGTTACTTCAGAATACACCAAAATACATCTGTTTCCAAGAGCTTTGTTTAGCCAAATGTCTAGTTGTGTTCAAGACATTTTGGATTGGCTATTTCAATCATGCATGTGCAGAATGGTAAAAATTGTACATTTTTTTGTTGTTGTTGCTTTTGGACCCATCATTATCAAGTCCTGGCCACTTTTTACTCCAAATCTCAAACATATCCTACTTTTTGCAAAGGTTCACCTGCCCATATGCAGTTCAGACTGGTCTGCTTTAGTTCTCAGTCCAAAACATCTAAACTCCAGACATGAACTCCAGTTGTGACAACTGACAAATTTTTGGTGCAAAACAATCAGGTTTCAAAAATTATATTTTTCCTGCTGTATTTTGAAATGCGAGTAGAAAGTACCGATTATTCAGTACAATTCAAGAGCTACATTTGTCTTCTTTTCTGGAATACCACCCACCTTTGTGTATCGTAATTGATCTTGACAATGCAAAGCTCGGAAGTAGGGTGCAACCTCATGACACATAAATGAGGCATGCAGGGGATTAATTAGTTAAACAGGAGTAGCAATACTGAGACTACTGTACACAAGAGTAACATGAATGAGGCTACTGTATATAGGCGTAACAAGACTGAGACTACTGTATATAGGAGTAACAAGACTGTGATTACTGTATATAGGAGTAACAAGACTGAGACTACTGTATATAGGAGAAACAAGACTGTGACTCCTGTATATGTGTGTGATGTGATTATGATTTTTAACGTAGCTTTAACAATTTTTCAGTCATATCGCTACGATGCCTGCAGTGTGGCAGTTTATAGTGATGTCTAGCACTGGGGCATCATGCCGCAGACATGTAGCATGATGTCCCACCCAGTCACATTATCCTGACACCAGGCCGACCAGTCCTAACACTAACCTCTTAATGCTGAGCGCCAAGCGAGGCAGCTGTTAGTACCATTTTGTAAGTCTTTGGTATGACTCGACCGGGGATCGAACCCACGACCTCCCGCATCCGAGGCGGACGCTCTAACCACTAGGCCACCGGAGCGGTCTCTCCTGTATATGAGTAACAAGACTGAGACTACTATGTATAGGAGGAACAAGACTGATTACTGTATATAGGAGGAACAAGACTGAGGCTACTGTGTATAGGAGGAACAAAACTGATTACTGTATATAGGAGTAACAAGACTGAGGCTATTATGTATAGGAGGAACAAGACTGATTACTGTATATAGGAGTAACAAGACTGAGGCTACTATGTATAGGAGGAACAAGACTGATTACTGTATATAGGAGTAACAAGACTGAGACAACTTGGTTCTGCAGCTGGTCAAAATTTTTGTGCAACTTTCAGTGAATGATCACAATCTGGAAAACTGTAATGATCATAGTTTGGTGCTCAGAGTACTGTAATAAATTATTTTCGCATTCTTCTTTTAAAGTTTGTAAAGCAGTGTTGATTTGTCCTTTTTACAGATCTGACAAGTTTTGAAGTTTGAAAAGATCCAGTTGCTCAAACATTTTCCTTCAGATAACATCCACAGCTCACACCATAAAGCATTTCACTTAACATCTGGTACCATTTTCTTCTTTAAAAGTACGGACTGGTTCACTAACTAACTAGCTTATCAATGAAATGAATCTGTGAGGCAAAGTTCACATATGAAGAAGCCTGTTTTCCTAGAAATGGATCATACAGAGTTGCTATAAACAGCAAATAAGAAAAGTACTCTTATGCTATTCTTACACAGCAGTCCCATTTTTTGAATATTCTCAATTTTATATGAGTAGAATTAAAGAGACGATAATAAATATGACAAAAACAATGTTTTGCTGCTTTATTTTTATTTTATTTTTTACTGTATGAAAAAAGCGTAATCCATATACAGTCTAGCACAAGATGTAATTTGGTGGAGAAAACGTAATGATTATGCCAAAAGTGTAATGGTTGGATGTATGCTGTGGAGATTCCACTATTCTCAATTTTAAAACATCCACAACATTTTGTTTCTTGAAACTGTTATAATTTTCCTATCCATTAAAAACTTATTGGCATTTCACCTACATATGTCTGACAATTAACAACTCCAAAATTTAAGTTACCTTGTAAATCTGTGATTTTTAGAACTGGGAATTTATTAGATTAATAATTTACAAATTTTGCTATCAATGGAACAAAATATATTTAAGAAATTTTTTCAACAAATCAAACAGCTTTTAGAGTGTCTTTTGTTTCATAAAATATATGTGCTGTTGTTATGAAAACATAATTTTCATAACATCACCAACAACTGTTTAAGTAAAAATTATATAATTATCAGATGTACTGCAGTTAAGTTTTAAGATAACAAATACATAAAATGATGCGAAATACAGGAATAGTTTTGTGACTATTGTACAAATGTACATATAAAGCAACATTCTTCAAAACAACAACATGAAATCTCACAACTTTATGTGCTCACAAACATAATAATCAATCCCGAGGTGAATAATATTCTTTGGATGCAAAATCAATAGCACTGACTTCAACAGATGACTTTAGCTTCATACAAGTTGGAACAGTTGTTTTACATATAACTTGAAAAAAATTCTCACAAAGCTTCTAAGATTGTGCAAGATTTTTTGAAAATTTAACTTGCTTTGCATGGATACATTAATATTACAATCTGGCTGAATTGCTGAGAGAGAGAGAGAGAGAGAGAGAGAGAGAGAGAGAGAGAGAGCAAGAGAGAAATGTTAAAGAAAAGCTCCAAAAATCCAGAACTGTTTATCTAACCAGAAAAGCAAACACTTTTGGTGTTTTTTGAGATGTGTACAACAATGGAGACATTAGTATAACATTCTGGACAACAAAAAAATTTTATTTATATTTTCAAGATATCCTAGCCTGGACATAATAAATCCCAGCTGAAGTTTGCAATCAAGTTCCACTCTCCACAGTCAAAAGTAATATTTCAAAACAAAAGTGTTTGTGATTCATGAACATAAAATCTAAATGGTCAAAAGCTGCATGATCTCAAGGCATGGATTACGGGCAACGGATTGGTGCAGGCTTGTAAAACTGAATCTATGTTTCCATTCCATTTATTTTTCCAAACAAATCTTCATCTTATTAAAACTATTCTTAAAGAGAATTCCATCTGCTGCCAGTGACAGTCATAAGCCCGTGATCTCATTTCCCCAATGGACAGTTTCCAATATTTGTGAATAAAAATCTGCATTTAATTTTTAATAATAAAGTCCAACCTCACATAAAGATCAGATCCATCAAAGATATGTCAGTTTCAGACCTTCATCTCCTGAATATTAAAAGAGATATCCAAATACCAATGATTTTTCCATACAAAAAGAATAACTGAAACAAACATTCTGTACTCCTGTCTGCAGCAGATAACCCACATTTTCAAGGTAATCAAAAAGGTAAACATAAGAAATGGCACCAAAAATATAACCATCAATAATGTTCATAAAATAATTCCCTAATTATTGTGAATTCAATTTTTCTGGTTTATGAAAACTTACATTTTCATTGGTACTTAATTTAGCTGATTGGAAAAGGACTCCTGTTGTTTCCACACAAGAATGGTTTTAATTCATGGTTTGCAACGACCATAAAATCCATGAAACTGGAACCCACAAAAATCCACAAAAACTGGTACCCAATATGAATTCACAGCAATTCCTCACCTTTCAACATTTTGAATTATCTGAGTTCTCTGAACAATTTTAAAATGCAGCAGATACAGGATTTCAAAATTTACAACATGAATAATCAATCTGAATATCAGAATAAGTTGTCCATAAATCTTGAACTAAGATGTCAAAATCCATAAAATGCTGAAAAATCTACACTTGCGGTCAGCCTGCACAAAAATGACTAGTGATATAAAATATCATGATCATATATGTTATAGTCAGTCAGTTTGAATGCTCTAATTTTCCAGTCATGGTCAGGTGATATCCTTCTGTACAGGTGGCCGCTGGATGTTATTCCTCTGTATACTGTCAACCAACCAAATTATTCCATCATCTATATTATCACTGAAATAAAAAAATTGGATATATTCTTTATCTACTCTGAGAAAACAGCTTTTTTTCCACTTCAGCACACTGTAAAGAAAGATTAGCAACTAAGAATGAAAAACAACAACACTAAGCCATAAGATATATAAACTATGAAGTAAGTTAAAACTTTCTGAATTTTTATTCCTTGTATACTAGACCATTTTTACATCCTTTGTGTACATGCTGAAGGTCCCTGAAGAAATAATAAATCCCGCGAGAACTTGTGAGGTTTTGCTAAAGGGGGCAATCCTAGCAAACTTATCCAAGGTCACAAAGAAAATAACAAAGTTTATTGTATGAAGCAAATTTTAAAGCAAATTATATTTCTCCCAGAATACTCACCCAATCACATTAACATCAGGAATATAAGCCCTACTATCTCCAGAATTCATTGCTCCCAAAGATGAAAATTCATCTTTCTCCTACAAATTATAGACAAAGGGCAATAATACTTGCATATTACCTCCTCTTACAATCTACAGGTGGTGCTAGATTAAAGCTGAGTGAAATATCATGTAAAAGGATGCTTGCATTGCAAGGATGTTGGGAGGGTATCAAAATAATATGATTGGGAAAGTATTCAAGGAAAATGTAATTTACTAAACACCTGACTTTCTCCTTCAAATACATTCCTGATCCCATTAACATTAGGAGAATTGGTAATAGGTGGAGGGAACGCTGAACCAGTGGTTCCCTTTACCTTCATTTGTACTTCAGAGACCCCCAAAATTTAATTTGACCCTCAGTTTTGACAATGAAGTTTTTTTTACTCAGTCTGACCCCCAATTTTGATACCAAAGGCATTTTTGACTCTCAGTCTGTCATCCCTAGGGGATACACCGCTTGAACATCCAACCTATACCAAATGTTACCTCTGAGGGGAGAATATTGGAGTCCCCATATGAAGGTTAACCCACTCTCCTGACTGAACAGCACAAGCGGAGGCAACATGGATTATGTCTGAAAAGAAGTCTTAGCACTTAAAAGGTTCGAGGCAAATCTAATAAAAGCTGCACAGGGTGTTCATTCTGAAGTGCTGATGTCAATTGAGTCTGGTAGCCACTGTTTGACTGAGAATGGGCCTACCAGATCCAGAGTGTCACTGTAGAGCCAAGTCTTGACGATAAAAACTCAAAAAGGTTGACTGTGCATGCCAACCAACTGCCTCAACAGTATCTTTGATAGAAACATTACCATCAAAGGCAAGGCTTATAGAGGTGGTTGCTCTTATTTCAGCAGCAGAGATCTTCCTTAGAAAACTCTGTTCTGTTGTTAAGTCAGAGTATGTCATAGGTATTGCCCACTTTAGCCATGATGAGAGGGCTTGAGAGGTTAAGTCTTCTTTCCCAGATTTAACTTCAAGAAAGAGGCATCTTTGAGCCCCATGAATTGCTACGTAAGCTTCAGATAAAGTCCAAAAATACATCCTGCTTGAAAGCCACTTGAAATATGTCAATACTGGAGACAGGATGTATGATTTTTGATTACCCATTCTTGGCAACGAAACAAAGTTGCATCATAAGGACAGCTGAAACATCTGATCAAAACTGAACGTAGGCAGGGTCAAATGAGAAGGAACATAATTCACTGACTCTGCTTGCCAAAACTAATGCTATCAGAAAACAGGTTTTGTATGAAAGGAGTTTCAGCAAAATCCTGGCTAAAGGCTTGAACTTGTTTGAATTCAGCCAAGCCAGAACTCAGGAATGATTCTACTAAGGAAACAAAATGAGTGACTTGGGCCTATGTAAGTCCAAGTTGGACAACAAAATTGGATATATCTTTATTTTGACAAAGACCCTCCCTGCCATAATGATGGAACATGCCTGATATCATTGAATGGTAGCTCCTAATTGTAGTCGGAGCCAATTTTCCTCTTCAAACAGCCAAAGAAAAAAGTCAGTTTCTTAATGGCACTCCGAGGGACAAATTTTTTGGTTTTTCCACTAGTCCCTGTAAAAGAACCATTTCCTTTCTTAGGCCTTTAATGTGAAGGGCATTCTAGCTTGTGCTAGACTGACTGCAAATTTGAACGGACCTTTGGAGAGGTAGACTAATATGTCCATCACTGATTTCAATGACTGGTCTGAGTTTGCCATTGGTCTTCCTGACCAGAAAAGCTTAGAGTGAATTTTGAACAATATACACTGCCCATTTCTCAATAAGCACCCTGATCTCTTGTTATAAGATCAGATCTTTTACCAAGTCAGACACTGATTCCGTCAGGAATGGAGAGGGTGAAAGGGGAGGGGGATGGCAAAATGAGATCCTAAGTACCTCTGATACAATTTGGATTGCTCACTCATCTTGCAGGAAGATCAATCCAATGTAATTTGAAAAACAAAAGAGTCTGGCACCTACTGGGTAGCTGTCTGTCAGTAGTCAGGCACACAAGTCAACAATGAGAGAGTGGAGGCTAGGGGGTATAGAAACTTGGTTTCCTACTCCCATGAGAAGACTGCCTCCAAGACTGAGCTGCAGATTGTCTCAGTTGATAGGGTTAAGATCATGGCTGTTCTTGGGTTGACAAATGATCAATCCCACATCCCCTCATCTCCTGTCATCTGGTCTTTGAGAGAGATTGTGATATGATTTATGATGTGATTGTTATGTAGAGAGATGGAGGGACACTTCTTGGGACGCCTGTCTCTGTACTTCCTCTATTTTGCCACAAAATAGTAGAGGCAATCCAAAGGGAGTGGTTCACCAGGTCAGTGTAAAATGTAGCTTGAGTGAGGTAAAGCAAAAGCATTGTGTTGCACAAGAGCCAAGTAGGCAAAAGCCATCAAAGCATTTGCCATTGCATGGTGGGCTGCCCAGTTAATTACTTGGATATTCTAGCCATAGACTCCCAGACAGGGTCATTTTTCCAGCCTTGTCTGCCAGCCAGAAAATCATTATGAATGCCAAAATCCCACAATGAACATGTGGCTTCAAAGTAGCAAGCATAACTCCATTATCCCTCATAAATGCAGGTGAAGTCATGTTGATTGCTGCATGGTTTTTGTCTAACACCTTGAGATCTGTAGAAAAGGCAGCAAGATACAAAGGACACTGCTATTTGAGTTTCAGAAATAAAAAGGTTTTGGAATTGCCTGAATCACGGATTTTAGAAGAAGACTCTGGGCAATTTCATTGATTTTTCCCAGCTGCTGTAGAACATGCAAGGAGGGACTGACTTTTCCTCATCATTAATACTGACTGAGGCCCTGACCCTTTATGTCGGTGTAGATGACAGGGTGGTGAACATACTGAGTTTGACAACACCCAATATATTTACTCTATAGCCACTTAAAACTACACTCAGTCTCTTCCATGGAGGACCCAGATGTGAGCTATCATCAGGTATATCCCCACACTCAGTTTAAGGGTCAACTTGGTAGTGATCAAGATCTACATCCGTATAATGCATACCCAGAGGTAAAGACAAGGAGTGGCCAACTTCTCAAAGCCTGTCACAGGGTAAGCCGTGAGTAAATGACTAGCTGAATCTGTAGGGTGATGTTGTCAGACTGGTGTGGACTGCTTGTTAACACCAAAAGGTACTGGTACTGGACTCTAGCATATGGCCAGTAGCATAGACTGCAGCATTGCCAGTGAAGTGGTAATGATAGTTGAACGGATGGATCTATCAATAAGACCCACAAGTTCAACACTCCACGGTTCTACTTGATGAAGCATGGTACAGTATACTATGGAAGCCATATGGTCCCTGAATGACATGGACCATGGGCCAGAAAGCTGAACAGTTGGTAACAGTACATCAACAAACTGAGGTGCAGTTAGATTCCATTCATTTGATAAACCCCATGCACCCAGACTTATAGGACCTAAGGCCATGCTTGGACATCAGTGGGGACTT
This sequence comes from Megalonaias nervosa, assembly GCA_016617855.1. Lineage (NCBI taxonomy): Eukaryota > Metazoa > Mollusca > Bivalvia > Unionida > Unionidae > Megalonaias > Megalonaias nervosa. Next base: position 23,784 of record JAECUM010008178.1, on the reverse strand, counting down.
ACACCAACTGGCTGCCTAGAATTGGCTGGAAATTCTTCCCCCGTAGTGTTGAAATTCTCCACTAGGACAGAAGAAAATGGATGGACAGGAAAATATGGCCAGAACTAATCAACTCTAGCACTGCCTGTTGTACCACATGTACACTTTGTCATCATTGCTATGATCTGAAACAACAAAGAAATAAAGAAAAATTAATGATAGTTAATGATGTCAACAATGTGAGAAACCCACTATGCTAGGGGATATTCAAAAGTTCCATAATCTCACACCTTGATTTTTCCCGTTGTTCATTGTTCTTTGAACTTTTCCTTAGTACTGTCGACCACATCGTATCTTTGTGAAGGCTGGATTCAGGAGGTAGTAGGGCTTATATTCCTAACATTAATGTGATCAGGGAACATAGTCAAAAAAGAAATTAATACTTTTAATTCTGCCAAGAAAAAGTGTAACAGCAAAAGAAGTAGGTTATTCAGTGCCAAGGCAATTGGAGTACAGTTCCTTGCTCATAAACAAACCAAAACAAAGTAGCTGATCCAGTTGAAAGGATTCAAGCCTGTATCTTTACAGTCTTAAGTCAAGTATGCAAACCACCTAACCACCATGGTTCATGCCTCCATTAGTCACCTTTACAACATGCTGTAGTGTGCATTGGGACCATGCTACATACTAAAGCAAAGAGGGGAAACACACACACACACACACACACACACACACACACAAGCAATTTCTAATTTTGTTGAAGAGAATTATTTATTACATTACCTGAGTTGTCAACAATGTAATTAACCATCTAGTATGTCACCAGAGTTGTGAAGGACTTAATTATAATAATCATCTGCATCAAAATCAATTGTTATCATGATTACTTGTCATTTTGTTTCTGTTCAAATTTTGTCAAAACATTACATTTTTCATATCACTCCACTGAGTCATGATAATACCAGATGTTCAAGCCAAACTTTATATGTTTCTGTGGTGGATATATGGGGGATTGAACCTTGGCTGGCTTTTTGTTTCCAGATTCATCATCAGAGATAAATAAAATTAACAAAATTAATAATGTTGGACCCTCCAAATGACCTATCATACTTTAATTTTCTAAGCAAAAAGCACTGCCCATTGACACTCCACAGAATACTCACAGCTGGTTTCAAAATTATTTTAACACAATTAAAAAAATCCATCATAAAGGTCTACTTTAGTAAATAACAGCTAATATACGTAAATATCGGTGAGAAATGACAATTACCCTTTCAAAGCTGATACTCCATTTACTCGGCAGTCTCGTTTACCCATCATTTCTCTACTGTCATTGAAAATCTTTTTCACATCTCCAACACACATACAGTCCTGCAAATTAGAAAAATGTTATGTTTTTTATCCTTCCTTCATTTATGTTGCTTACAGGGCTTTAGTCTGCACTTTTTGTTTTGTAGGACTATAGATGCTCTCCCTCTTAACTAGGGTATCCATTATCCACTATGCGTATTGGATGCTTTTGGTTTATCTCCCGGGCCTGGAAATTTTGTTTCTGACTCAATGGTCCAGAACCAGTAGGATCCTACACTGTCCAGGTCAGCATTGGCCAAGGATTGAGCCATCAAGTAAGTCTGTTATGCACATTGTACATAAACAAAAACCAGGAAATTACAAAAGTAATGCAAACTAAAAATTCTGACTACTACATCCTGTTTTGCTCATTAAATAAGAATTATTTATTTTGTACTGTTTTTAAAAAAATTATTTACTGAATTACCACAAATAACGGAAAATATCATTTGGACATTTAAATTTGACTGACCTGCTGGTAAGTGGCTACCCAATACTACCAGTACACTGTGGCAGTGAATTCCAAGTTTTTTATAGCAATTGACTCTGACCCTACACCCCAATATAAATTTTCAAATATCACAAATTGGGTGGGAAGGGTCAGAGGAGACTAAACGGAAGGGATATCACTAGTGCAATATACCTCCTGTAATATTAAAAACTGCTTTGCTTTCGAATTTGAGTTTCAGTGGGTTACAAAGTACAATCAATTATGAAATTTTTAAACAGTCATATATACACCATACATTGCCCATCAAACAAAAAAAGTTAACTTTGCATACTTGGAGAGGTTACTGATACAGTCCAATGAAACCACTGCTTGGTTAAGAAATACATGGCTGCTGACAATGGAATACAGGTGACCGCTGATTACACGACATTTATATAGGAAATTTGCCTGGGGGGGGGGGATCAGAATGGACATTGTGACCAGGTGACCGATGAAATTGGGTGACCATTAGGACAAGTTTTACTGTATTTGCACTTCTCATAATTCATGATTTCAGAAATCTGCATTGCATTAATTTTTTTCTATCATATTTTGATTTATTCTTTTTTAATGAAAATCTAAACCTTTGCAACCAAATGTTTTACTCATTGTGGCATTAGACTTTTGTTAACATTGATTATCCAGTTATCAAGAAGCAATGAGGGTTAGCTCCCTTTTCACCTCTCTTCACAGGAAGAAACAGATATATATTTTATTTTAATAGGAGTTGTCATCCTTTAAAGATCTGTAACATTTGTCATCCTGCACTTGTTGCTGCAGACAAATATCCTGTGCTCAATTTTGGAGTGCCAATGCATCAATGGTAAAAACAATTCATCTAGAACATTCTGTAAGCAGATGGTTGGTTCTAGATGATGTTGCGGAAAGACAGACATCTGATTGACAAAGATCAAGCTTAGATTAGTGCTCTGTATATTTTTCAAAATTTGCTAAGTTTCAGTTAAAACACAAGTCTTTTACAAATGAACAATCGACTTCCTATTGCATCAATGCACTTGTCTTACTCATCAGACATTTTAAGGGTTGAACAGCACATGGTATTCAATTTATAGAAACAATTAGGAAATATTAAAGATACAACAAGAAAGTGCTAATAATATATGATGGATCCACAGCAAAAAGAATCAGTTTTGGACCTCAAACCATCAACATCTTCAGACCCTGATAAATCTCCTAAGGTATCCCTTCTCCACTACCTGAATTGGAGGGTTTCAGCTAACCTCTCTCTTAACTAGGATATCCATTCTCCACTATTTGTATTGGAGACTTTTAATTAATCCCCCTATTAACTTGCATATTTATTCTGCAACTGCTGGCTAATAAGACAATTGCTAACACCGTGCAAATTGTATAAGTTACCTCCCTTCTGATACCCCCACCACCATGAATGATCATGAATTCGAGATATGTATTTTAACTTCTGAAGTACTTGCACCAATTTAATTAATTAAGTAATTTTTTGCTGTGCTGCCTTTAGACACTAATACAAACTTTTCAAGCTGAGCTTGTCTACATTTAGTTTTACCCAACTGTATATAACCAATTATCATGTGACTTGCAAGTCAGATAGCCTAATTATTACTTTGTTGCAGTTTGCTAGAATACTTTTGAACATAATGAATTTTAGGTCTTGATAATTGACCAATTATATTCCTAGATGTTTGTTTATGAACTTATAAAGATTTATGTACTTTATCTGGTTTGAAGTCAAGTTTGGTTCATGTCTAATGGAAAATCTTTTATCCAATTTCTTTTTCTTTATGCAAGCCTTCTTGCAAGGAGAAAAAAGAACTCCTGGTGCACAACTTTTAATGAAGAAAAAGGGGCTCTTGGGTAACTACTTTCCAAAGAGAAAAAAGGCCCTTGGTCTACTACTGTTATTGAGAAAAAGAGATTTGCGGTCAAATACTTTTCAATATCAGGAAGTGAATACTGATAACCAAGAGTTAAATTAACAATACAAACAGCCTGTAGTAAAACACAACAAACCTGTACATCTTGCTTGTTGGCCAGCAACAAGAGGGGAACTCCTTCCAAAGCTTCACTGATGATCATCTTGTCTGAAATAATTTTGATATAAGAATTCAATTCAAAATCCAGTGGACATCAATTATGAACTCAGATTCAATGTTTTGCAGATTTGTTAAAGAGTTTACTTACATACCAATACATTTTTTTTTCAAATATCATATGAATTTTGTTCTATTGTAAATAATTCATTGGTCCTGAGCCAGCAAGTGCCTCTAAATTATTTAGGAGGGAACTGACACAAAAGTGTTCCTCCAAACCTAGAAAAAACTATACAATGTACAATATATGGACTCATTATACCTCATAAAAGTAACAGTGTTAATGACTGGTACACATGTCAGTGAACAAAACGTCATGTCTCCTCATATGATTATGTCTCCATGACATAATCATGCCACACAATATTGTGTTTTCCTGTGTTCAACAATTTGGTATGACAAACAATTTATTGCCTTTGGGGGTAATATGAAGATATGTTAACTCATTATCAGTCATGTTCCACTTGGGCTTTGCCCTCATGGAACATGCCTTGCCTTGGGTGAATATCGCCCCAAAACTAGGGCAATAAATGTAACCGTCACCTTTATTTGTTTTGAATTAGGAAGCTAACAATTTTTTAGTACAGGCTTTTCTAATTGGAGGTTGACCACAAATGTACAAGATTTTTAATTTTGCCTGCTACCAACATTATTGCAATTATTCAGATCTTATTTTTTCCCCCATAGCAAAAAAAAAAAAGGATTTTCAAACTAATTGTGCATAAATTTACATGCAACATGTCATGATCAAACAAAACAATTAGTAACAAAGCGACAACAATTCTTTATTCATTAGTGATCGCATACTGGAATGCTGGCCTGGCATGGCTACTTGGCTCAGTCAGATGGCTCTGTAAGTAATGGTGGTTTGCTCTGAATTTCATAAGAATGGTTGGCCCAGCTGATCGTTCAGATGGCTCACAAGTATATAGCTTGTTCATATCGCTGGACTGGTTGATCAGCAGTCAGATCAGTGTGTCAAAGAGAGTATATGCCTTGAGGTCTGACCAGCTGTTGCAGAATGTTCAGTAAAGCTGGCTAGCTATGTAGTCCGTCTCAACAGATGGCTTGCCATTTGGAGATAAGTCTTCTGACTACTGTAAAATCATTCACAGTTCATTCATATAGCTAAAATGGTTGGTCATCATTCGGAATGATACACCAAAGACAATATATGCTTTGTAATCTGGCCGTCTGATGTGCTATAGTTGGTTCGGACCATCTGTCCAAACCAACTGGTATGGGCTCTGTCCATATCAGACTGGTCAAATTGGGAATCTTCACACCCTTGTTTTCTTAATATTTTCATGCACAGATGGGGTAAATGATTGCAAGGCTTCGTACCTCACGGGCATGGTCTGTTTGTGACCCCTCATGCCTCACTGGTGGAGTCATAAGCTTATTCCCAGGAAGATTATAATATATAAATACCATTTCTACTCATCAATACATCAATAATAAAGCCCTTAGAATTGTACTGATCAAAGGCGTGACTGGAATTGCATACGGTGTTCATGGATATGGTATATTCTGGTGGGATTCGGCATATTCATGCAGGGTGGCGAGGGCATCTCAACATTCCTCATGAAACTAATCATCGATTTAGATGCGAGGTGAATATTTAAAATCTTGCTACAATGCATTAAAATGCTTGTTTTTGTGGCTCTTGAATTGCTTTTTCAAGATGTTGGACCATTTATTTTCGTACCGAAGTAGGAGCAATTGTATATACGTAGACATGTCTTGGGTCATACCCCATGACCTTAAATCATTTCCACTTCTTGCATTTGGTTGTCATCTATGTAATGAGGAACAAACTAGTACATTTGACAAATATATATATAAATTTAAATAATGTAAACTGCATTATCAAAACAATTTAGAAATGTAATAGTTGCAAACATTACTGATTGAAATCACACGTGACAACATCAAACAGTGCGTTAATTGCAAAAATATTAACAAATTCATTGGATTTTCACAATGTTGTTATAAGCACCATATAAAACAAGTTTGATTTACTATACCAATGAAAATAAAAGATGGACTGAAATTTAAGGATAAGATTAAACAGATTCAATGGAGGACATCTTTACAGTATCACAACAAAAGTAAAAACTGGCACATCTAGGTATAATGGTATCATGGTAACCATGTATTGGATATAAGGGGTAGTTAACCTGTAAGAATTACTTCCATATAAATAGACAGCGAGAGAGAGAGGTCTTTTTGTTTTTCCGCGAGGGCTGGATTCAGAGGCAGCTGGGAAAGTTATCATAATACAATGCATTTAACAGGTTAAACAATGATCGTGCAAATGAAATCGAGCATTTTCATTCTAAATTTCTTGAAAGACACATCTGGAGCTCAATTTAAAGTCCCTCACCCTCATGAATCATATCGTCTGTTTACTTGTATATCAAAGCTTGAAACTTTGTATATAAAGTGAAGCAAATGACCTAAGACAAGACAAGACAATGTTCTTCATATTTAACTGGTTACCTAAAATTAGCACTCGCTTGTCATTCATGAATAATAAGCTTCCCAAGCTTTACGGGGCAAGGTATCGATGGTTAAATAGATCAAGCAGCTCTGATATTGACAACTAAGCTTACCTAATGGATAAGCTAATTATCAAAGAAGCAAAGGACAATGTACTTCACCTTGAATGAACAAGAATAATGGTACTGTATTCGAGTCCATATTGTTCATAGTTGGTAGCAGATAATTATATTGTGTTATGTATATCTATCTTGTGTACTTAACTTTCGTCCAGGAGTGTGGATTCTACTTTCTGATAATGATCACAAGTTGCAAATAAGATGCTGACATAGCTTTCTGAGTTCAGAATATTCTAGAAACAGACTTATTTACAATCTGAGTGGAATTTTTCACTAGAATGACTTGCATCATATCATTCTCACAGCCTCACTGTGGCCCAGCTGAGTGATCTTCTAGATCGTTCAGTCGATTGAACAAGGTCTCTACCTTGCTGGAGGGATCTTTTGTTGCATCATCAGGGATAATGAAGTACATAATATATATCTTAATGAAATTGGATCCATGACCATACCTTCCTTATAACAAGAATGGTATTATAATGAAGGGTCTTATAATGAGGGAGTGCTGTACTGAAAAACAATAATAGTGCTAACCTTGAGTACATTATACTTTGTTTCAAATTTAAATTTACAACTCCTAAATCTTACCAAAGGCTTCTTTTGATTCATCCATTCTATCCCGATCTGACGAGTCCACTATGTATATGACTGCATGAGATTCTACATAATACTGAAACAAAAAAATATTTTAAATCTGAGAAAAATGCTTCAGAATCGATAAATTTTCAAAAGGTATTCAGTTTGTGTCTATTGGTGATCTCTGTGCACCACTGATAAATCATTTGGCAACTCACACATAAATTCAGACATAATTATCTCTTCATCAGTTGTATGTTAAAAATAGGTATTTGCACATATACATGTAGGTAGTCTGATCTGACAGAATTTGTCATTCTTTAATCACTGTCAGAAACAATTTTATGTCTATACTCAAGTGCTGTTGAAGTACATGCACCTTGTAGGTAAATTTGTACAGAAAAATCACTAATTTTTTAAAAATCAATACGGTAATAAGTAGGGCATTTTAATCCCTAACTTTAACACATGGATTAATACCCCATTGCTGACAGTAAATAATCCAGTACTGATGTTCTGCTACAGTGATCATCTTACATGCTATTTTCTATGTAATAAACACAACATAACGAAAAAAATTTGCAACACAATCTATCTGCAAAATAACTCAAGAAAATTAGCAATAAAATTTTGTTGCAAAGCAAGTCAGTAAAATTAGCAATATAATCTATCTGCAAAGTAATTAACATGCAAAGCAAGTCAGTAAAATTAGCAATTAACTTGCAAAAGAAGTCTTGGTAGGATTACATAAAGTTCCAGTAGTCTACAAGAAAAACAATGATGACAGATCACATCCATGTTGGATGATTCAATAGGTAGTAGGGTGTTCCATCTGCAATGCATACACTGACACGTTCTTGGTCTCACAACCTATGGAGACAACCCCTTCAAATGGAAGTTACTCTCCTGACTAGCCACAGTTTTTGTGTTAAAATTCATGGACAATCTTCATACATACAATTTGCAAAATGAACATAATGCTAATTATGGATTTAATCATTTATACAAGCAACTGAACAATGTATAGTTCATTTCCAAACTGGAATGATTTGTTTTGGGATATATAAAATCGCTGGTATAAACTCATGACATTAAAGATGAAAACATATGGTTTACTTGTGCCTTATCCATAATCCAAACTATGTCAAATACAGCTCCAACAAACAAACAAAAAATAATTGTCACAGAATGGTATAAATCCCTTTATTTATTAAATACATGTACTCGGGTTTCGTTTTTCTGTACAACGATGCCCAAGGGTGATTAATGTATATTGTACAATATTTCGAAACAGTGAGTTCGGTTCATCCTATGCCACACGTGCAAAGTGCTTTCGACAGGAAAAACCGAATACTTCCAGAGCACAGACGATGTAGGCTGCATCGTCTGTGTATAAATGCCTCACCGTAAGACTAAATCTTTACATTATGGAACGTCTTGTCAGTGAGCAGTCTACTTAAGGATTTGCTCATCTTCAGCTGTAGAGGTATGTAAGTTATTTACTAATTTCTTGTGAATAAGTTATAACATTTGTACTACCACGTTTATTTTTTTATATTTTTTATGTAACTCCGGCTTACGTAGTATAATGAAAATATTTTATATTCTTGTTGCATTTTTAAGAAATGTTTAGTACTCTAGGATTCTTGTCAGACATGGGTAGGTTCACTTCTGAACCTGTTTATTGCTTTGTAATGTTGCTGTGATAATGTAATTTGTATAGCTTACTGTATGTAACGTCATTACGTGTTATTGTATATGCACGTGTCATGCATAGTACACGGTGTTAGATGTATTTTCAGCTGATCAGAGTCGACAAGGTACCAGCTGTAGAGCTAACCATATAAGTTGACCATAGCAGCTGTAAAGCTGAACCATAGCAGCCACAGAGCTGAGTGGAAGTGTTGCTGGTCGAGTAGCAGGTGATCGGGTGTTGTTGACCGACTTGTTGGGTGCCGATTGCTTGATTGACCAAGGAAATGAATGGTGGTCGGCGACTACATGAAATGCTGACTGTATGATTGACCAGTATGACTGGTAGCCATGTGTGCTAGTGATGGAGTGTTCAGTGTTACTCCATACATGTAATCTTTTAGCCGTGAGCCATTGGTTAGACCCAGTGTTTTGGGCTTGTAAAGATATTTTGTATGATATCTGTCCCATTGTTTTCATCATTTTACTATTTGAGTAAAGTACAACATTTTTCACTATCTGAGTGAACACCTTTTTACTATATGAGTAAAGTACATCATCTTTTACTGAGTAAAATGCATCATTCTTTTTGTCATGTGAAATTACTGTGAATCATTCACCTTCGTCCTTGTACTGTTTAAGGTCATTTATTTGTATTCACATTTATGTTGCATTATTAGGTTCATGCGGATTGTGTTAAATTTTGTCCAATATTTGGACTTTATACATGCACGTATTAATCATAATTCTTTTCTCATTCAAATTGTACATCAATAAACATTGTATTTGTATCACCATCAAAAGTGTTCTGTTATAAATGCGAAATCCAACCCAGTTTTCTTGTTACAAAGTTATAACGCCTTTCATGACACTAGCTTCTTCACACACAAAAAATGGTGCTACATAACGGTATTTATCATGGGATTTACAAAAACCAAGAAGACAAGTACCAAACAAATTACATTTTTATGTAAACAAATATCAGCTTCTGATTGGTTTTTAAGAGAGATGATGTCAATGACAAAATGTGTGCATGTTATCCTACCTATGCAAAAGCCAGAGTAGTGATAATGATGACAAAACAGTAATAATAATAATAATGGTTGAGACAATGAGAACATCAGCTAAATCAATGATCAAATAACACATATCTTTACCTTTTTTCTAACAAAAACTGACTCAGACATATTAGGTGAAAATAATTAATTATTAATAATAATTAAACTATAAAGCTTTTAATCCAACAACAAGGTTAGTCAAAATATACTGTTAATGGAACAAAAGTACATCATGATATAATGTATATACCAGCACACAACTTGAATCCAACCACAAACAACATAGACTCTGATCTGCCATTGCTTGATGTGCATGCAGATCAGGGTCGATGTTGTTTGTTCTACTGATTACTCCAAACAAATTGCACAGACCCAGATCTGTCAGCATTCTGCAGATGGACTTGACTTACAAGTATATTGGGTAATGTTTCTAATGGTAATAAGGTAATTTAATATAGGGATTTTTCTTAAAAATTCATCATAATTGAGTATCATCAATATATAAACACTTTACTGCTGAATTAAAAAAATTCCCATATCCAAAAGCACCTCACAAGCAGTGCTCTGCCAAGGATGCACCATTGTGCCATAGACACTTAAATCCCATAAATAGTACATTAACATTTCTGCAGGTGAGTCATCAAACACACATAAAATTTCAACCAGGAATCAATTAACAATCGTAGCAAACAAATCTGAGTTCTGTTAATACATCAGTTTGGTTACGGATAAACACGTGTAACAGCACTTTTCACTGGATGCAACCATGGAACTAACATTGAAAGCCAATAAATTTATCACTTTCATTTTCTTGGAATCACTTGATTAGCAACACTTCAATCATAGTAATGGTGTTAGGCAATTCAAAGCCATGGACAATTTTAAACTTATTTGGGCCCTCAGGGCCTCTTATCTTTGATTTCAATTTACCTATCAGTCATACATGTACTATAAAAAACATGGGGTTTTAGTATATGTATGACTGACAGGTAAACTGTAAGCATCGATAACAAAGCCCCTAATTCACAACCAAAGAAAATGATGTCAGTTGAAGATAATAACATAACTGATAGCAATATTAAGATGCCAGACAATCAGGCTAATCCAAATGAGAGTATCAGTGAGAGTAAATTTGATCAAAGGAGAAAGTTCCATGATAAATGACTGAAAGAATTTCCATGACTGGCATATGATTCTGATACCAAATTATCATGTCATGCAGTCTCTGTATAAAGCATAAAAAGCAGAATTTTGAGACTGAACATTAACACCAATTTCAGAACTCGTACACTGACCCGACATGTAGCAAACAATGCCCACAAGGCTTTGTTATTGCTGATTCTATGGTTAGAGAATTTCAGAAAGAGTGAATAAAGTTCCCAGTGAAAAGGAGGCCAACATTCTAGCTGCTATGAAAGCTGTATTTTGAATCTTATATTATCATCATGTAAAGCAGGCCCAGAGAATCATCCATCATTTAGCATAGTGTACAGATTAAAGGTAGATATATTAAATGAAAACTAACACAGCATACAGGTATATACTCATATATTCTTGTTACTAGCACATGTACTTCAACAGATAAAAATATATGCAAAAATGACAGTTATATTGTTGACCTCACATTTTTTAAAATGGCCTCATTATATTTAAACTCATGGGGCCCAGCCCCATTGGGGTCATTTCTTGGCAGAACACAAGCTAAAGAGCATGTTGGCCAAGTAGATTATCATGTTACTTGCATGAAAATTTTCAATAAAATACAAAGGAAAAACATTCATTAAACAATATCTTTCAAATATCACTTTTGTTGCCACATATAAAATTGTCTGAATTTTAAAATTAATCTGACAATTCTTCTCTTACTTTGTCCCAGAGTGACTGCAGTTCTTCCTGGCCACCCAAATCCCAGAAATTAAGTCTCACTCCTTTAATATCTATCTGACCAACTGCAATAGTAAATACAAAGACAACTTCAGCACCAATTCATTTTCAAACAATTTTTAAAGCATTTTGTCTGTTTCCAATGTAAGAAAAATTTATGGAAAAAATAAGATCAAATAATTAATGTTCTTCCTTTCCCATTACAACTTCAAAGGTGTAATCTTTCCTTCATGGATCCCCATCACAAACTGTCACAAGTTGCCTCCCTTTGAATAATCACCTGGTCATGGGCACTTGAAGATGGACAAGTGGCTGGGGATGACAATTCTGGAGCCTAACTGGCCCAGACAACTAGAAGTTCAATGTTGGGCAAGTAACATTTCAAGTAAGTAACCTAAATTTAACAGATAAAAGCATAAAACTGTTAATTTTGAGGCAATTTTCCCTGCATACTTCTTGTTTGGCTAGTAGGTCAAAATAGGAACTGTCTTTCCCTGAAGTGGTTACATTTGACTATACATATGATATTTCATTACTGATCAGTTGTAAACTGTCATTTTTACTTACAAAAATATGGGGCAAACGTGAAGAAGCATCCATCCAATGACAAGTGATATCACCCCATGACTGCTGTGTATACTCAACTTTGACAACATTTTTTGATAATGCACACATTTTAGAATGTATCACAATATTTTGCTATGAGAATACTGAGTGGCCATATTTATCTACATACTACATGTATAATTAGTATTCTTAAAAAAAAGTTTCCCTAATTACTGTAAATATAATCTGTGAGCAAGAGATACAGAATTAACATTCAACCTATTCTTAATCTACTATCTAAAGTCAAATATAATGACAGTTATTACTAGTTTCCAGATTGGCCTTGAAAGTATGTATACGTTTAGCTTCATGTCAGTTGGAGGATCATTTGTGTCACTTTAACACCATTTTTCAGAACATGATAGGCTATACATGGCAGCCAGTATATATTTGGTGGAGGAAGAACCAATGACCAATGGGAAGCTACTGGCAAGCTTTCTCACATACCCATGTTAACTGAGCAGACACTCAAACACATATGGACAGAGGTGAGATGTCAGTGATCTGTAACTGCAAATGCTTTGGACAACTCTGCCACCCAGGGCCTCAGTATCATGTCAGAACAATACTGGCTCTGTAGTGTTGATTAAAAAACTAACTTCTAGAAATATTAAGGTCAGTAAAAAATTGCAACTTTAGGAATATAAATCCTTGAAAGAAAATGTAAATATATAGTCCTAAAAGATCGAGAAAAAAGGTGTGGATTTTTTTTACAAGATATAAAAAGTAAAAGATAAACATAAAAGATATAAAATCCTTAAAAATATGATTAAATGTTTTCAAAAAGAAATCACATTCTTTAAAAAAAAATCAAGATTTACTCTAGTTGTACATTATCACAAAATTTATTAACTGAGTTCAAATCAAGCTGCAAAGATAAAAGTGTGTACATAAAATTAAAAAACTGTAGCTTGTTTCTTGGCTGATTGGTTAGTTTTAATGGCACTTCTAATACATTGTTATATCATGCCAAGGAAATGGGAGCTAAGTGCCTTTCCCAAGAACACACAAATGCAGTTGACCCAGACTGGCATTGACAGGTATCAAACCCACAACCCTTGGATTGCAAGTACGACACTATACCAATTATGCTACCATGGTTCCAAGAACTGTAGTATAATGGCCCTTTTGACCCCTAAAGGATTCATACCATCGTAACCTGATACACCATATATACTAATAGATTTCTCAGTTCTAGATAAATGCATACTTAAAAAAAGAAAGAAAAAACCTCCACAATAAATCCAACCTTTATTTTCTTACACAAAAACCTACTAATACTGCAATGATAATATAAACCAATCAGATTCTGCATAAATTATTTTACTGGTATGTTACCTACTGTTTAAACCAACGGTAGTTGTGATCTTGGAAAAATTCATGCCCTGGTACTTCTTTTTGAACTTTATTTTGGTCTGCTCAAGATATGTCTGTAAAGAAAAAAAAATTAGAAATTAGAAATGAACAGTATTTTGAGTTGAAACATGTATTTCCCAAGGCATAATGAATGTGTAAATCATGTCAATTTGACTAAAGTCACAATCAAAAACTTTTAATGTCCTCACATTTTAATATCAAGGATAATTCTATTCATCTGTAACTCTACATCCTGTTTGATCACTGGACGAAAATTCACTAAACTTGGAGCTCAAGTAAGCCATATGGTAACCAAGTGCAAGAAGGGTACAGATATAATTTCTGACCCTATTCCCTCAGGTCTTTTGAAGGAATCAAAGGTCACATTTATAAAAATTGCAACAATTACTGTGACATTTGTTGATGAATTTGTACAAAAGGTTAGCAGCAGGACACATAATATGTTGTCTAAACACACTTATAAATCAATTCCAGCTGCAAACAACACAGACTCTGATCCACCATCATGTAATGTGCCAGCAGATCAGTCTATGTTGTCTGTTCTAATGAGTGCTCCTAACAAACTGAAAAGACCTAAATCTACTGGTACATTATGCAATGGCAGATGTGGGTCTGTGCAGGATGTAGTGGGACTCTATTTATAACTGAATATAGACAGTATGTTACAGTATTTCTGGAAATGATCTTTTGGTGGTGGTGCATGTTAATCTGTAATAAAAAGCATTGACATTTCCATGGCAAGCCATAGAATTATCTTTAGTTGCTGTTATTACCAATATCACTGGGACAGAATTTTGTTTATCTTTCTAAAAAGAAACGAGACATTTTTAACTTTTTATAAGAAATACTTTTCATGCAGTAATATGTTTTTAATTTATTTAACAAACTTCAAACTTCTGATCAGGGGGCAAAATATAAATTTACATTAATGTTGACAATTTAAAAAAAAATGTTAACATTAATTAGGGCCAGAAAAAATTTAAATGTTCTATTTGACCAAAATATATAATTGTATGACACTAACAACAATTCATACTTTTAATATATAAATTTTTTATGAAAATCTTGGGAAGTTGAAGGTTTTCTTTTTCATTCATCCAGTCAAATCTTTGATTTGTCCTGACCTGACAATTTATTTCCCAAGCTATATATGTTATTCACCTTGAAAGCCATATATATGATATTCACCTTCAAAGCCATATACATGATATTCACCTTGAAAACTATATACATGTTATTCACCTTGAAAGCCATATATATGATATTCACCTTGAAAGCCATATACATGATATTCACCTTGAAAGCCATATACATGATATTCACCTTGAAAAGTATACAGTAAATAAGCTGCAGAATGAAAATGAGAATGAAAGAATATTATTTAAATCCAAAAATATCAAAACAATTCAATTTCTTATTAATAACATTTTCCACCTTCAAACATATATTAATTTGATAGACATTGTAAGTGTTTAACTATCTGTATTCTTGTTCCCAGCATATAACATTGAGGAGCATTGATTTTTCTTTAAAATCAGAAACTGATATTATTACACAATCTACAGCCTCAGTTAATTGATCTGTGCTTAGCAGTTACACTGAATTAAGCTGGATGCAAAGAAATTTCAGATATAATGAGCCCATAATGGGTCCCTACCACTGCATTATCAAATATTCTACCTTGGTTATAATGAAACTCAAACATAATAGGATTTATGGAGTCTCGCTGGCTTTGTTATTCATGCATTATTTAAATCTGATATATCAGAAGCCAATGGCTTACTTATAGTTAGACAAACAGTATTAATCAAATGTAGTCTGAAGAACAGTGTCTTGCCTGCCACTATACTTTAGTGTTCACTCCCTGCAGCTGATAAGCAGGGTTGTAACAGATTTTATATAATTATACTACATAAAAAAATTGCAATAAAGATTTTGTATTCATATAAATAAGCAAAACAGTTTAACTGTTAAATTAGTCCAAGATGTCATCATGCTGATCCAACTGAAAACACAATTCAATATTGTACATTCAATATATTCTTAGCATTTCATAATATAAACATGTGACAGAAATAATTTCCAAATGCATGTTTGAAATGATAGTGTGTGTTTTGGATTTTTAACACAGCTTTAACAATTTTTCAGTCATAATGGCACAATGTCTGCAGTGTGAAAGTTGATAGTCATGTCTAGCAATGGGGCATCATGAAGCAGACTTGTAGCATCATGTCCCACCCAGTCACATTATCCTGACACCAGGTCGGCCAGTCCTAGTACTAACCTCTTATTGCTGAGCACCAAGCAAAGCAGCTGCTAGTACCATTTTTATAAGTCTTTGGTATGACTCGGCTGGGGGTTAGAACCCATGACCTCCTGCACCAAGGCAAACACCTGAACCACTAGGCCACCGAAGAGGTCCAATTTACTCTGAGCATTATATTATATTTGTATTAGTTGATTCTTCTGAGACAGCGAGTTCACTAATATGTTTAGTCTGCATGGAATATGAGAAGATTGTATATGTCTCATTTCAGCATGTTTGTCTTCAATGGGTCTTAGGGGGCATCTGTAGCTGTTGGGAGAGGTTAAACTGTCTTCTGATTGTTGGAAGAATGTTATTGTGACTAAGTCCAACAAAGAGCATATTGCCATTCTAAACCAGTTGGTAAAAGACTTTGAAATCATCCACACTCAGCATGATTTTGACACTCCTAAGTGTGTATTGTCTCTATCTACTGCAGTGTGTGTTGTATAGAATCTGCTACTAAATCTGAAGGATGGCAAAAGGAAAAGTCTACTGACACTAGGGTCCTGCAATTGTCTGTGTAAGTAACCCAACATGTCCGGCACTTGATCAAACTATAGTAGTGGTTTGAATGCTGGGTCATCTTTCTTAATTAACAAATCAACAAATGCTGGAAATCAAGACCAACCTGTTGATGGAGTAAAATGAGTACAAAACTCTGGTGGTGATATGAAAGAATTCTTTGATCAATGCATGACAGGCAGAGTCTTCATGTAGGTAGGCATACTGGACAAAGACATTCCTTCCTCTGACTTTAAGGATCAGATCAACTGTGGTGTTGATTAAATGTAATCTGAAACATGTGAGAGAGTCCAATCATGGCAGAACAGTACCATTTTATCTTCCATGACATTGTCCAGTTCTTTAAGCTGTGAGAGTTTATGGGATATTTGATCCAAAGATCCCACCCTCAGTGGCATGGTGCAAGACAGTATCTGAGTTGGCTTCATTTGATCTCCATCGTGCTTGTATCTACTTGGTAAAGACTGGCCATCAAACCCAATCAGTGTCAGCCCTACTAGCTCCACCAAAAGTTGTCAGGTTGAGGCAGAGACAGTGGAGTTGGTGCTGTAGCTATCACTGAAAGTGATATCCTGGATAGCTTCTTGGCCAGAGGGCACTATGAAATGTGACTCATACTCAAGGTGTCCTCATCTCTTAGAGTGTGCTTCTGCATTTTCTTTTTCTGTTTTGAGTGTACTCCAAGTACTAATGCCAACTGACTTTCAGTCCAGCCCATGTATATGTGACATGTTCCCAAAGTAGCAACCAATGCATGCTAGACACATTGTATGGTTGTCATCCAAACATTTCCACTGATTACATTTTAGTTCTTCCCATGGTCAAAATCTGTAAGAAGAATTTGACCTGACAGTATTATACAGGCGTAGCTAGCCACATGTTTGGGAATTATTAAGCTACCACACTAAACTGTGTAGAATTACCCATCAGAAAAGCCCAGGTGGAAGCCTATACAGGTAATGACAGAGAAGTGTTGCTTTAAATAAATACAAAGTAGATGCTATTATATAAAATATATGGTGTAAATTTACCCGCAAGAAAGGTCCAAGAGACTGTCAATACCGGTAATGTCAGTGAAGCATTGTTTATAATAACCACAAAGTAGACAACAGCACAAACATTATCTGTACAATTTAATAGAGCTATTAATGGTATAAATGCCACACGTTTAGTCAGAGGAGCAATAAAAAATTGTGCTAATGGATGCCATACCATAAGCTCTCTTTATCTATGACCAGTAGAGGTAAAAATTACTTCTAAATGTGAATTGTTTCACCCCAAAGGACCTCTGACTATGGTCAGAATTATAGCCAAAGTATTCATTCATGTATTCAAACAGTGATAAAGTATGGCATTGAATAACTTACAGTTTTTCCTGCATTGTCCAGCCCCAAAATAAGAACATTGTATTCATCCTTCTGGAACATGTACTTCCACAGGCCAGACAGCAGGGTATACATCTATATCAACAAAACATATCCAGTATAATTTCATACACAGGCCAGACAGCAGGGTATACATCTAAATATACAAAACGTATAAAGTATAATTTCCTACACCCCCAGACAGCAGGGTATAAATCAACAAAACATACACTAAATAATTTCATACAAATATATCTTTTTGACATCAAAACTCAAAATTAACACTAGACACCTATCAATTTCCTAGCTTCAATCCTTATTTCCTAGTGTGTGCTTGTATGTGTTTCTGAATTTTTAATGTAGCTTTAACAATTGTAGTCATATCATTACAATGTCTGCAGTGTGGCAGTTTATAGTGATGTTTAGCACTGGGGCATTATGCTGCAGACATGTAGCATCATGGCCAACCCAGTCACATTATCCTGACACCAGGCCAACCAGTCCTAATGCTAAGCTCTTAATGCTGAGTGCCAAGTAAGGCAGCTGCTAACACCATTTTTATAAGTCTTTGGTACGACTAAGCCAGGGTTCAAACCTGCAACCTCCCACATCCAAGGCAGACACTCTAACCTCTTATGCAACGATAGCAGTTTCTTTGCTAGTAAAAAAAGTATGTACATGTACTAGCAATTTCTTGTTTGTGCCACTTTTATTATATTGTTTCAGTGTCAGTGACCATGATAATCTTTCCATGCTTATTTGTCAAATTTTACAGAGCTGGGTACTCATTTTTTACCACTGTATTTCTAAGCATACCGCGATATATACTAAGGAATACTGCAATTATATTAAGGACCAACAATTCAATGCCTGACACATTTTCATTAAATTTCTGCCTGTTAATAGCTGGAAATATATCTTTGATTTATATTAAAATAACACCATAATATATCCATGATATTATTTGGAAAAAAATATTAATTATCTTGAGAAAAAAGAAAAGAAAATACTTAGCTCAATGGAAAATCACAGCTGCCCCCCAAATAATATGGTGAGTACCTTATACTTGATGAATTTGCTATGTGTAAGTCAATTGTCATGTAAGGTGTAATCTAAAAGAGGTAACTAAAGTTGGATGATTACACTTACACTGTGAAAGACATTATGCCAACAGTAGGAAGACTACTGATAAAAATAGGAAAAGCTAATAATGAAGCCTACAATTTCCTAGCTACACTTCTGATATACTAAGCAGGAAACTTTTAGTGGGATGCCAACACCCAGGCAAGATATTTATCAGATAGGGATAGTGAAAATAAAACACACTTACTCAATAAACAAGAAAATATTTAGTGGATTTGAAATTAAAGTTCAGGCAGAAAACAAGCATACATCTGAAAATCAAAGGCTGATTCAGTCTTGCAAATCAATACATATACTTAGCACATTCACATACTCACCCACACATATACCCTTTGAACTTCACTAAACATGTAAAATTTATTTAGTGTACCCCACCTATGCTTCTACCCTACCCAAACCTTAACATAATCTCACATGAAGCTACCATGTGTGCTAAAAGCCACACCACAATGTACATGGAGGTGTGCAAATGGGTTGTAACTTCTTGGAGTAAAATTATGTCAGCAATCATATGCAATGAATTTAACAAGGCTGGAACACTTCCACAACAGACAACTTAAGCATGATGATGGTGACAAAGATGACCATGATGCAGGAAACATGGAGATTAGTGAAGCATATCTTACAACAGTAACAGATTTTCAACAATGAGGAGTCAGATGAGAGCTTAAATGTATTTGATGGCAATTCAAGCAGCAAGGATGAACTTACTGAATAAACATCAGTAAGGTTTCTTTCAATATTTCTAATATAATGCCAATGGGTCGGACATTAGTATAACAGTGAAGAAGAATATTAGGTATGTGTATTAATTAAATACTATCACTAGCATTAACTTCCTGGCATCCATACTTTTGTGCTGGTCTGAATTATATTTTCATTGCATTTAACATAAACTTTTAAAATCATTATCACACATTATTAAAAATTATATCTGAGTACATTTAAAAATAAACTGATCATCCAGCTGTGTGAAATAGAATAGATAAAGCCCACTCAAAGATATACCCTGCAGGGGGGGGGGTAACGAGTATGTAAAATCTTACAAAAACCAGTACTGTTGTCACAAGAAAACAACAGATACTATCTGAACAATATGAAAAATTCTGAACAAAACTGGACAATACTAGGAAAGGAATGATACTAAATCAGCAGTATCTTTTAGTATTTTCCAATCAACTGTTTACAACCAGTATTGTTGAGTAAACAATACTGGTATAATCAGTATTGTTGTCCAGCAGGTTAAAAGAAATAAAACTATAGATATTATAGATGTATCTTCTTGTGTAGTTCAGACCTAATGAACAGTTACTGTAATAAGTACAAAACATGTGTCACTTAATGAGGAATGAGATATATAATTATAGTAGTCTATGCATATCTATGCTTTCCTCTCGTCATTCAATTATATATGAATGAACTTGTTTCTTCAAAAAACATAAGTATCTGCATAGGCATACTTAGAACATTACAGTAAAATTTTCCAGTATTTTACTAAGAACAATACTGTTATCTCCAATATTATCAATTGACAATACTGTTGTTTACAATATTTTTCTAAAAGCAATATTGGAATTTTCTGGTATTGTCTGGGAGTACAATTAAATTGGCGACCAAATGTCTCTTATGCAGTCAATATTATTATTGACAATATGAATATTTATGTGCTTGATAATAGCCCTACAGTGTAAGATACTGACCCTGATATGCATGATTGGGGGTTGGGTAATATCTTACTTTCAGAACAATTGGTACTGTATAACTTCTTCCAAGGTTATATGAATCTAGAACTAAAGGCCAAACAATTTTTAAGAATATCTCACAAATATTAACACTGTTGCACAGATTAGAATGGTTTAGTCATATTATACTTTAATACCTTTTTCCTTACTGAAGTATATCCAGGCACAATCAAGCACATGAGTTTTTCAAACTCTGCTGGATGACATTTCAGTTGTTTCAAGAGCACTAGTGGCCAAGGTATGCAAAAGTCTGCTAAAGTATAGGTTATTTTATTGAAGGAAATGAATATGGCTAATCACATTTGGTCAAATTTTATCAGACAGTTCCATTTCATTAAACAAAATATACCATAATTGGGTTGACACTGTACACTGTACGACTCGTATGGATCAAGCTCTGTTACTGTATCTGTGTGATAGCTCCAGTTAATGTTCTTAATCCTCTAACCCTTAACTTGTACATTATACTTTGATCTTTTATGAAGAACACTATTAAAATCATGTACTGTCATTGTCATAATGCTGGTACAACTAATATCTGCAGTGTACTAGTGTTGTTGCCCAACACTGGCTTGTCCAGTATTTTTAATACTAGAATCTTTTACTCGTTTTATGCAATACTAGATGACCAGTATTTATCTAGTATGTTCCCTCACAGAATACTTGAAAAAGTCTAGTGACAATGGCATGCGAAAACAGATTAGCTAAAACAACCTTGAACACATTATCTTTTTAACGAATTAATTAGTTGTGACTACAATTAGTCCTACAATGTAATACATACCACATGTTGTTTTTGTTTTAGTGCTATGTCTTACTACCCAAATAACGGCCTTGTATAGTCTGTTACGATGTCGGTTGACATTGAAACAAGTAGTAAAAGTTTCAGGAATATCTCACACACTTGGCAGCCTATATTGACACTCTTCCACTAATTTGTGTAATTAATATACTTACTGTGCTGTATTTATCCTGGTGGAATCAAAATATAACACTAGTAAATGGATGCATTTTCATGTTCCATTGACATACATTTGAATTTGTTGCAATGCAACGGTAGTCGAGGTACGCTGAAGTATGTTCAAGTATGTTCATGTGGGGGATATGTTTCTTGAATGAAATGAAACGTTGCTTACAGTTCCAATAGACATAATATATTTTTATTCATTTTGTTAAAGAATAATATTTCAACTTAACCCAATTTCGGCATTCCCAGTTTTCATCGCTTTCCAGCCAATTGAAATGTAGGCCAACTAAACTTGAAAACAGGTCCATTTCTTTTGTGAGAATTTGAATTTATTAGATAAAAGACATCAGGGTAAGTAAAGTCTGACAAAAACATTATAACTTTACTTTGTAGAAAAATGTCGTTAATGGTTGCCAGTTGTGTGCGATATTCTTGAAAATTTTACTTTCGTTACACTGTTAGTCGACATCAAAACACATTACACAGCGCCGTTAGTTAGGCAGTAAGACCCTTCACCCGCCAGAACAAAAATATCGGGTGATGCGTCTTACGCTGTAGGACTAGGGGTCAGACTGAATAAATGACAAACCTTGGCGTAAAAACTGGGGGTCAAATTAAAAATTCTGGGTTCTCTGATGCACAAATAAGGGTAAAGGAAAACACGGTACACTAATTATTCAAAGTGTCCACCCACTCTTACACGGAGGACTAAGTACCGAGTATCTGTGCCTGTACTAGTCCTACCACGTAAGACCCATCAGGGATGTAGCACTTAAACAAAAACAACATGTGCTATGTCTTACATTGTAGGACTACTGTGCCTGCGGCACAGGGGTTTGTTACAAATAAAATTACGAACCTAACCTGTAATAATATAATTATTACAGGTTAGGGTCCTAATTTTATTTGTAACAAACCCCTGTGGCCTGCGGCGAGCATTTGCCAAAGTTTACATTTCTCCATGAAAAATCTTTGCTTTGAATATTCTAATAAAATATACACAACCCGTACAGACTATAAGGAGTTAATTTCACAGTACCTACGAATTATGAAATTATTGTCAAAAATATAATTTCAGAAGAAAACAAAAAAATCTACATGACGTTAACACTTTCAGTAGCGCAGGCCGCCATATTGATCCATATGGAACAGCTGAATAAAGTGTTTAAACTACGTCTGTTCCGGATCTGCACTGAATAAAAACCGATAACGAATTACAATGATTGTGAAAATTGTCACTTTAAAAATAATAACATAAAACCATCAATAATCAAAAACTTAATACAATAATGATCGTCGTCGCAATAAATCAATAGATAGGATAACTTATAATGCAGTTCCAAAAGAGGTATAACAATATTTTGCATCTACGTTAGGAATTACTTCCCTTTAATAGGAAACCACGACTCAACCTGGTTTTTCGTGTACTTTATAATGAGAAAGCGATGAATTGTAAAATACTTATAAAGATGATGACATGATTTTCTGGCATGACTTATAGGCAACAAATAATCAAGCAAAATAACAAACTTCATTTTTTTAAAGTTTATCACAGTGAACACTTTAAAACAACTGTTTGTCAAATGTTTGGTATTCAATAGATAGTTGTGTGACAAAAGTTCTACATCGCAAGGATAAATAAATATCCAACAGTTCATTTTCTTTCATTTATTTTGTATACATACATTCATGCATACATACATACATACATACATACATACATACATACATACATATATACATACATACTTACTTACTTACATACTTACTTATTCACATAAAAAAATAAGCTTGAACTTTCTTATAAACGTGGACTAGAGTTGAAATTTAGTATATATGTACACTTTATCAAACTTGTGCTGAAATGTATGTACCTGTGTATAGAATATTGTTCATATATGTATATGTTTCCCAGTATAGTCACACATATTCATTCGTGTTAAATATGTATGAATGAGTGTGCCACGATACCTGATCATGTGTGTGATTTTGTATTTTTTTTAACATAACCAATT